>PVJO010000324.1:163116-260691 GCA_004026905.1 Hystrix cristata
ACATGGGGCTGGGGATTTAGCTCAGTGATTAGAGTGCTTGCCTTGCATTGCAAGCATGAGGCCCTGAGTTCAATCCCTAGCACCAAAAAAAAAAAAAAAGAAAGACAAACAAAAAGACAAACAAAACAGTATAAACTACAAACAAAATAAAGGAAATTTTAACCTCCCAAGATTGATTTTTCTGTGATTAATATTTAAAGAAAACTCAGGAGAAAGAGACTTTAAAAATGAGGGTAATCTCATTTTTCTGACACATTTTAGGTAAATGTAAAATCTCATCTACTCTTTTTTATTATTTGTATTGTAATGAGATTTTTTTCCTTTTATTGTATGAAACTTTCCTTTTATTGTATGAAAAATACAATATATTTTCATAATCAAATAATAAGAGAATAACAATAGTTACTGTACTGTGTGTATCATTATTGTCTAAGTAATTACTCAATACAAGATATAAACCAAAAAAAGATTCTTACAAAAAAACAGATAATAACACTAACTTTCTTTTCAAGGAATTAAGATAAACTTTTAGTATAAGTGAAACAAGTCCTGATCTACACTAGAATGAACAGAAGTCACAAATATAATCAGAAGGTTAAGTGTCAGTGGAAACTAAAACAAAAGTATTTGATTATGAATATAATCAAAGTATGCAAACCACATTTATTGGTGTGTAACACTGTAGCAAAAATCCTTTTTCACGTTTGATGGACCTAATGAGATATATTCCAAAAGAGGAGAAATAAATTTACTTTGATTAAAATATTTTGCATAACTTCAATGCTCCATAGAAAAGACTGCCAGATTATGATTTTATTGGAAAAATACTTTTCTCACTATTCTGGAACTTCAACTTTTATTACTCTGATCATATGTACATGACTGGATATCTACCCAGGCCTGAGATATTTGAACAACAACACTACAAAAAAGCGGGCCTGAACTTATTGGTAAATGGCAACCAGACTTGGCAAGCTCATCACTGTCCTGAAGCAGCCTGCAAGATTGAAGGAGGACTCCACACGCACGCAGACCACTCCCAACTATTATGAGGAATACAGCTTGTCAGCATCTGGATCTGTTTGTTCTCATGAAATCTCCCTGCCATAGCTTCAGATAACTCTGATCTCAGCCAACCTTCTGCTTTGAGGAAACAAAATGGGAAGCGATATAATTGAATGTATGAAATGGACTTTCTTGAAAGGTTCATAGAAATTAAAATAAAGAGGCATGAATTTGTCCATTTCATCTAAGACAGATAATTTGTTGGTATACAATTTTTATAGTATTCCTTCATAATCTTTACAAGCAATAACACCAAAAATATTAAAATACTTAAAATATATTTATAATAAAAGTGAAAAATTTGTATGCTGAAAACCTCAAAGCATCACTGAAAAAAATTTAGTTACATATTGAAAAGTGAAAGTCATTTCCCACTTATGCATTGGAAGATTTAATATTGTTTAAATGACAAAATTTATAAAATGATTCTACATAATCTATGTGATCTTTATTAGAATCTGATTTCTTTCCTCTGAAGCCAACAAAGTGTTCTTAAAATTCACATGGAAGTGCAAGAGACCCAAATGAGCAAAATGAATATTGACCAAAAAAGGCAAAACAAAACATAAGGTTAGATTTGAATGACACACAGAAGAGCTCTCGATTTCAGTATTTAAAAGAAAGATAAACAAGAAAGTTTGATACTGCATAAAGATAGATACACGGATAAATAAAATAATTTGTAATTCAGGCAATAAAGCTTTAAATCATCAACAGTTAATTTTTTACCATAATTTCAGGAAAATTCAATGGGAGAAAATAAGTCTTTCAACAAATTGCCGTGATGCTGCAATCACTGAGATTATTATTCAAAAATTAAAATAGAACCTTCACATTACAATTTATTATCTTTGTCATTTTCCTCATTGCTGGGACAAAAGAGCAGACACCCTCAATTTAAAGAAGAGGAATATTTTGGTTCACAGTTTCAGTCAGTTCGTTCCAAGTGGCCAGCTGTAGGGAGACATAGCATGGTGGAAAGCCAAGCCATGGAAGAAAGCTGCTCACACCATGGCAATGGGAAGCAGAGAGGAAAGGGAGGAGTCTGGGAGAGAGGTACACCTTTCCAGGTGATGTTCCTAGGGCAGGCCTCTCACCAGGCCCCACCTCCTGCAGGAGTTCAACTGTAAACTCAAAATGGACTAATCCATGGACAAGTATGAGTGGAAATCCCAGCTCTAAACCACAACACCCATACAAAGGAATTAATTCAATGTGGAGCAGAGGTTTCATATTGTGAAGCACTTAGAAGAAAACATACAAATAAAACTTCATAAATTTAGATCAGATAATAATCTTTTAGTTTGAACAATATAACCATAAATCAACACAGTGGAAAAATAGAAAACTGGATTTTGTCATACTTTAATTTTAAAATTGTTCATGCCTCAAAAGAATACAATCACAAAAGTGAAAAACTAATTTTTTAAAAAAAGAAAATGCTTGCAAATCATGGAGCTGATAAAGGTTTTGTATCCAGAGCATATAAAAGAACTTCATGAGGCAATAGTAAACAGACAACCAAGCTGAAGCACAAATAACAAAATTTGCAAATTATATATATGATATATATGTTTATAAAGAATATTATCTTTATATGTGAATAATATATAAAGAATCTTTATATGTATAAAAATATTAGTAAGTTTCCAATAAGCACATGGAAATACAATCAGTAATTTTTTTCTGTTACTATTCACATTTTTGACGTGGTACTTCATACTCGGTTGGTAGTTATTGTATAGGAGCACAACTGAGCTGAGAGAGGGACAGCTGATTTGCCAGGTGTCTGAGTAATTGATTATAACAAGCTTAAACTGGAAAAGTTAAACTTTTAATCAGTCACTGTGAGGGTATACACAAAGGGCTGAAATGGGAAAAAGTGCAGATTACCTGTGCCTTTTAATCTCTCAAGGAATATTGCATTAGACAAAGATAGGTCGGTCATCACATGCTAGCAGTTACTCAAAGTTGAAGGAATCAACAGATTTATGGAATCTGAGACAAAAGTAGAGCCAGGAGTAGAAAACTGCTGAGTGCTGAATCAGAGTGAGGAAAAAGGTCTTCAAGATTTCTCTCTCTGTCCCCCAATGCTTATGGCCTCGGTAGAGATGCCTGAGAATGAACTCTATCTAAGGCTCTGGATGAAAAAGCTGAGAAGTGTAGGTCCTAGGGCTAGGAATATAAGTATGTGAAAGAGTATGGCCAGCCAGGGAAGGCTGTGTCATTGCAGTACAATTCTCTGCAGAGACTACAATGCATGAGCTGTGAGCTGAGCATGGTGTTGGGAAGGCAGCTTTTCGTCTTCAGATCTGTCAGACTATAAATGTCTGTGGCCAGATTAGAAAAAAAGCAGGGATAAGACTTTTCAACAGGAGCTTGACTTTTAATAGACAATAAAAAAGAAGTATAATATAGCAAGTATCTATAAGGATATGGAGATGTTAGAGTCATTCTACTCTGCTGTTGTTAATCCCAAATAGCATACCAACTTTAGAAAATAATTTGACAGTACCTCAAAATATTAAACATAGTATAGGACTGAGGAAAGAAATTAAAATGTATGTCCACATAAACTTTGTACATGGATGCTTAGAACAATATTATTAATAGACAAAACAGGAAAAAAAGAATAATTGAATATATAAACAAATGTGGTATATCCATACAAGGAAATAGTATTTGTCTATATAAGGAAAGGAAATATCACAACACACTCCATCATTAAAGACCGCTGAAAACATTGTATTTAGTGAAAAGAGATTAAAAACTACCATGTATTGTGTGATTCCGCTTGTATGAAAAGTCTGAAAGAGAGAGAGAGAGAGAAAGAGAGAGAGAGGGAGAGAAGCAAGAAGGAGATTATTGATTTCCAGGTGCTGAAGGGAGTAGAAATGAAAACTAGCTGCTACACTGTAATTCTTAGAACCCTTTTAGGGGATGTTGAAATTTCAATGTGCTGAAATTGTGATAGAATTAATCATAATGGTGATTGTAGAACTATGAAATATACTGAAAACTACTGAAATTTAAAATGGATGAATTTTATGATATGTCAATGATATCTTAATAAAGCTGTTATAGACATATACAATTTATACCCCAAAGGAGTAATATATCATTGTATATGTATAAATAAGATTTCAGTTCAATTGAACTTGATAAATGCTTTTAAAATGTTATTACTTCTACAGCAGGAGTCCCCCAAATTTTTGGCATTAGTGGTCAGTTTTAGGAGACAACCTTTTGCTGGATGGTATGGTTTCAGGATGATTGATGTGTGTTATATTTATTGTGTACTTTAATTCTATTATTATTTCACTGTAGCAAATAATGAATGAATTATACCCTTCACCATATTACAGAATCGGTGGGACCCTGAGCTTATTTTTTTGCAACTAGATGGTTCCATTTGGGGGTGATGGAAGAAAGTGACACCGAAGTGTGTTGAATATGTCCGGTCTACTCTGTAATCTCATCTTGTAAACTATCACTGCAGAAAACACTGCTCCACAATTATATGTTGCTGTAAATAGAAGCAGTCTTTTCAGTGCTTTTGTGGAAGTCTTTGGATATTTTGCCTGTACTTTAATCCAGAACACATGGGGATTTGGATTTCTCTCAAACATACTTTTAAAACCATCATCACT
Organism: Hystrix cristata; assembly: GCA_004026905.1. Classification (NCBI taxonomy): domain Eukaryota; kingdom Metazoa; phylum Chordata; class Mammalia; order Rodentia; family Hystricidae; genus Hystrix; species Hystrix cristata. Next base: position 167,832 of record PVJO010000324.1, read on the forward strand.
GGTAATCTCAAGCAATTGATCTCCTAGCACAGAAAGCAGAGATAGAATATCATGCACAAGCTGGGAAAAAGAAGGCCTTAGGTCAGTCTCATTCAAAATCTCTGCTAATGTTTGAAACAGAAAAAACCCCGTTGTTCATTCATTGCTCCTTTAATGCTGATTTGTCATTGAATGCATCCACTTTATCTTCTGACTTGAGCACAGTTGTCATTTTCCCCGAAATGACAGATTGAGTTAATTGAGCTGGTTGAACAGGTCACACAAGTAACCAAGTTTCGAGATACATTCTTTATCATTAAAATATACTATGCTAATATAAATATACTATCATTAAAATATACTGAGGACTGCTTTTTAAAAAAGGAATCTCTGGAGTGTCTCTCATAATTCCAAAACCATAGCCAGTGATTTATCTTACAAGGTCACCTCACTTTTGTATATAGGAGAAGATGTGTGGGCTCTGTGCTATGACTTACATCTAGATGTCCCCAAAGCCTCATGCATCCACAGGTGGTGCTATTGAAAATTGATTGGACCATGAGTGTGTGGTGTTGGATTATGGGCATGTGATACTGAATCAGTGCACTGATGGGTTTGTAGCTGGATGTGATGCTGTGAGGTGAAGCCTGGTGGGGAGAGGTGGGTCGCTGTGGACGTATCCTGGATAAATAGATAGATGATAGATAGATAGATAGATATACACACACATACATATATGCACAGGTATGTATGTAAATGTATGTATGTGTATATGTATCCCACCTCCCCTGAATCACCACAGCTTCCTGCCTGCCCTCTCATAAACTGTTTCTCCTCTGCCATGCCATCCAGCCATGGAACCAGCCAAGTATGGACTGAAGTCACTGCAAACTGTGAGCCAAAGTAAACCTCTTCTGCTTTAACTTGTAGGTGTCTGATATTTTATCCCACCAATGAGAAAGTAACTCATTGTTCTCCTCGAGGAGCTGTGTGAACAGATATGAGTTAAAAGTATGTGCTTTAATGGGGTTGATAATTTTATTCACATCCTACAAAACAATATTTTGTTTAGGTGATATTTTTTGGACAGCTAGTATTCATCTATGGATAAGATAATGTGTATGTAAAGTCATGCTCAGAAGTGGCCTCTTTAACTTGAGTAGTAAAGCCTGAAAGCTGTCCAGTCATGGCAGCTGCTTTGTATTGCACATACTGACACAAATTGACCAAATCAGTTTTCCTGATATGTAATCATTCAAAGAATAGTTCTGCATCTGTAGAGTCAGCTGGCAACAGAGGTGCACAAAACATGACCTCGTGTAGCTCCTCCTGAAAAATGTACCACAAAAAAACAAGCATTGTTGCCTTGTCAACAAAGGTAGACTTGTCAACCTGGATTGCACATCACTGTGACTAATTATTCCTCTCTAACAATTGTACCTTAATATCTCCTACAAATTTATCAGTTTGTCCAGTTATGGTGGAAGCTGAAAGATAAACCCTAATCACCTTTTGAAATGTGGCCTCTCCTAAAAGTTCATAACAAATGTCCTTAGCGACAGGGAAGGCCCACCCTTCACTGATAGTAAAGGGCTTCTTAACTTCAACAGTGCCATTAACCAATAAGAACGGTGCTGTGAGTACAGATACATTTGATCGGGTGGTAGCCTTCAATAGTTTCTTCTGCTGTTCATGTCCACACTTTTTTTTTTCTTTTGAAATACTCCAGAGGCTAATCTTTCACTGAAGAGTGGTTGGTCTCCACATGGTGAAGCAGTTTTTTGGGTTTCATGACTTTGTTGGCTAGCCAGTTGCCACATAGTATACAACATGAGTGCGGAGAATGTGAATCACCTCTTCCAGTGACCCGATAATTAAGTAGGACTATTGGTATTTTCTTTTAAGTACAGCTTTCTCTTTTTGGCATTCTTGTAGCCTTCTTGGTGTCTCATCATTGGTTCTTTCCCTCTTTTCACAGAAGATCTTCAGTGACACTTGTTTGTTACTCATTTTTCCTGGGGTTAGGTTGTAGGCTTACCAAAAGTGTGACTGAGACAACGGGGTAGCATGGAATAGAGGCACTGATGGCAGCTGTGAGTAAAATAATGGGTGGGATGTGTCCAGACTACAATAAGTGTTGGAATCTGATTTAAAGCCTGCCACCAGATACAGCTGTACAAATGAAGCACTACAACTTACTTGCCACTATAAAGCCTGCCACCAGACATAGCTTAATTTTCACTTGCCACTCCCTGGTAGGGCTTGATATGAGTCTGCAAATGATTGACTATGATCTCTGAAGTAAGAAGTAAGGCCTCTGCTAATGTGCCACGTTTGCAGCTGCTCCTCAGTGCTAGCACAACAGCCTCAGCTCTACCTCGGGTCACCAGGTAGTACCTTCGCACAAGGAGTGTGCAGCCTATATCCCTCATGTATGGATCTCACAGTAGGTTTCTTGGTCCTATAAGAATCTGATGCCACTGGTGATCTGACAGGACATGGAACTCAGGCAGAAATGCAATCAGTGGGGAATGACAATAACTACAGATGAAGACTCACCTGCTTGTCTGATGATCACTCCCTGCTCAGTCACTCAATTCCTAATAGGCTACAGACTAGAACATAATCCAGGGCCCAAAGGTTGGGGATCCCCTCTCTAAAAGTAAAAATCTTCTGCTAGGTGGTCACAAGGGGGTTATTAGGGAAGTGAAAATGACCGAAGTATATTTCGTGCATGCAGAAATCTGCCAAAAAGAAACCCAGTAATGTGCATAATTTTTTTTTAATGAAAATTTGCAGTCTATATGTTAGGGAATTGTTGGTGACCAATGGGTACAAGGATGAATTTGAGATTACTGCCTTTGATGTACTTATAATTAAACACAGGATAGTGCCAAACACACTGCCTTACTAATTAATGTTATAAAATATCAACTAAGTTGAGAAGTACTTAGAATCATTTGGAGTGAGGGACCAGTGAGAAACAAGCACAGCAAGAAGATAACCTTTTAATGTGTGAGCTCAAATTTGACGATTATCAGGGTTGTAAGTGTGAGAGCAATGTGGGAAGAGAACATGGTGTAGAATGGACTATCACTCACGTCCATGTGCTATAACTGACACAGCGCTGTAAGAAGCCAGAGACGGTCCTTTCTCAAAGGCTGTAGTAAGGGAGAAAGAAACGTTTTATGGAAATTTAAAAATTGTTTCATCTCGTGTGTGTTTTCTGTTTGCTTAGTGTGGTAAAGTTTTTTATTTTTATTGTAAAGTTCAGGGAATTCTCTGACTCTAAAGATGCATAAAAGAGAAATGAAGATTTTTTTCCCCAAAATTGCTCTTTAAACACTATACCGACTATTATCTGGACATTGATGTGAGCTGAATGCCATTTACCTTTGTGATCAACTTCCAACCCAGGGGCGTAGCTCTGTATAGCACCTACCCTGGTCATTCTGATTGCTGTTCATCAGACAGCTTCCTCCTAGCCACTCTTAAAAAATACACATAATATTGAAAAGACAAGCTAGATTAATATTGGACGGAAGCTTTATCCCTGATATAGTTAGAAGAATTAGAAAACGTGTAAAAGAAGTAGTTTAATGAGAAAAGTACACAAATGTACATAATAAAAATTGAAACAAGTGCTGTCTATATACCTAGAAGAGAAACCTGATCTAAACTGAGGAGATTAAGGAAAGATCTCATGCAAGTGTTGCTGGAATTGAAAACTTTGGCCTGAAGTGTATAAAAAGTGGCAAAAATCAGTGTGCTCAAAATCTCAGAGCCAAAGAGGACCATCTTGGAACCTAGCAAAGGGCCAACATGTGGATGCCAGGGAAACTTCACAGGATTAACTACCATTAGCACTGTACATCTAGAGAGCCAGATCAAGGAACTGACAGTGGAAGTTGCCTTTTAGAAACCTCATCCTGGTATTGAATGAGAAATGGGTCAGAGGGTTGTGAAATTATAAGCAATAAGGGCACCTATGAGGTATTTGAGAGGATCTAACAAAACTGGTACACAAAATTGTACAAGGTCTCAAGCGAAAAACATGATGATTTATTTCATATAGTTATAAAAAAGTAGGACTTACAAAGAGCATAGAGGTTTTGGCCCAGCCAACTGGTAGAAAGACAATATTCATTAAAATGGAGAAGGCAGGAGTACACAGTCTCAGAGAGAAAATAACGACCCTCAGTTGTCCAGCAAACATTGCCCAGCAGCAAGTTAGCTAAACCAGCCTGCATCTCTGAGCTAGGGGATTAGAGTTAGAAATCAAAGTTATGGAAATAAATGATGCAAATATGGGAGATGAGGGGCCCTCCTGAGAGATTAATGTTAAGAGAAAGCATGGTCAAGAATAAAAGAAAAAAGCAGTAGACTTCAGAGTACAAGGAGAAGAAGGAAGAAATGCAGAAAAAGGCAGTTAGCAACATTCCACTATATTGACGCATCAGTTTGTCTCCTCGGTATTTGATTTATATTATTATTTTATTTGACACTGATATTATATATATGATGTAACTGATCAGTTTCCACAATGTATCTTTGAATATTTAAAATCTACTATGGGGTTGAAGGGAGGGGAGCGTAATGGGGAAAAAAAAGTAGGAGCAAGATCTATCATGAACAGGTACATATTCCCTATGATGAATGCTATTATGTATATCTAAAATTTACCATTAAAATAAAAAAAAAATTAAATCTACCATTATTGCATGATTAAAGTGGTACAGTCTACTCTGAAGTTACTCTGTCTTAAGTATGTAGTGAGATATTTTGAAAATATTTTAAAAATAATTTCACTTGTGTTATTTTAGAATCTACCTATGTGTATTTTTCTGAAATATTTATTGATATGATGGCTGAAAACTGGTGATTTTCCATTTCCACTATTCCCTCTACACATATTGGTCATCATTTGGTTGTAAAAAGGAAATCCTCCAAAGAGAGCTAGAAAATGTCTGTAAACACATTCAGATACATCCATTTATATCTGTATGTGTATACTTTTCTACATATATTTATGTTTAGAGGGATAGATAGGAATATGTAATAAAATACCTGGCTTTATACCAACACATCCAATTCTAAAGCAATGTTCCTGGTGTGTTCTAAAATTTTTTTTTTCATATTCTCTGCTCTTCATTTCATCGCTGAGTAACTGAGTTTCCATTACCCACAGCCTCTCAATCGTTAGCAGCACGGCCCTCAAAGGCATCTTGCTGGCTCTTTATTTGCTGGTTCCTGCCTTCCTTGTGTGGGGCCCACTGATAGCAGTGTGACAAGGAGGATGGACGGAAGGACGGAAGAAGGAGAGAGGAAGAGGGGAGGGAAGAAAGAAAGAGAAGAAGATAGTTCTTTATTTTTATGGTGTTTTTACAACATATGCACCTGTTTCTCACCTATACCACGCGCTTCTTTTGAGAGAAATTACTCAGTACTAACTTCGCTATGTCTCCCCATAATGTCTACCACAATGCCATACACAATGTGTGAAAAGAATAACCTCGAGTCTTAGTCATACCTGCACAGACATTTAATGTTCACTATGCTGCATTTTTTCAAGTTCTTATATTAAAATTTTATTTATTGGAAGTTTTAGAAATGGGTTTCCCTTTCCAACTTCTCCAAACACAGAAAGTGTGGGGGCATCACTGGCACCAGATTCCTGTGCGAGGAGCAACAGCAAACGCTGAGGCTGCTGCTGTCTGTAGATGGAAAGCTTGCTTTGCCAGTTCAGCGCCGATCTCCCGCCGCACGCTGGCTCACTGACTCTACCTGTCTGGCACTTGAAGGTGTTTCAGGTTAGACCCTGACATGGGAAGTGCTAGTTTCCTATCTGTTAGCTGACTGCCGACTCAAGGTCAATTGTACAGTCGCAAGTCAACTGGCTTAGCCTTCTCTAATAGAGCTCCGACAGTTATCTTTGCTATTTATTCCTTTATATCTTCCACCTTAGCCTAAATTCAGAAACCTGGTCACTGACAACTATGAATTATAGTAATTTCACCTGAGAATATTGCTTACAATCCTTGAGAAGAGGAAGAGAGTGTGCCAGATCCATTAGTTTCAGGGGAATAAAAATTGCTCATTCATAATTTTGTGCGTGTGGTCTATGAGCTGTAAAGACCACTTAAGGTCACTGCTTCATACAGTATTAGGTAAACACTTAAGAGGTAAATACTTTTATCCATCTTTGCTTCCAGCAAAGAAGTAGACCATGAAAACTCCAGAGGGCTGGCTTGATATATGTTTGCACTCCTACTATTTTCCCCGAGCTGAGTAGTTGGTAATACTTCGTGTAGATGCAGGTAACTGAACCATGTTCAGTGTGAGGGAAGTAAAGTAGATATATCTGTTAAACACACATATAGTGAGAGTGAGGGAAAGCAAGGGGGCAGAAGGAAAGAGAAGGGGCCTCAGGCTTTTATCCACAGAAAAGTAAATAGGTTTGCTTATTTGTGAATCTGTAAGCAGGTTGTTCTAAGGTACTTAACCAAGATACTTAACACTGTTTAGTGGTAATATATTACATACAATGCTAGCAGTTATTTTTATGATAATTGTAGATACAAATCATTTTTTCTTTGTGTTTATCCCTATGTTAGGTTGCACTATTTCAGTTGATTTTATGTCAACTTGGTTTGTAACCCTAAAGTGAAAAATAAAAGTGACATTTTATTGACAGTAAGGCTGGTTATTTTACAGTGCTATGGATGGAATCCAGGTCTTGTGCATATGAAGCAACTCCTCTGCCTCCAAGCTGTACCCTATCCCCTTATAGTTTTTTCATGTTTCTTGTTGCTGTGGTGCTAATAAGTTGTTTAGGTTCACTGATATATTAATGTGATGTATAAAGATATGCAGTCTTATATGATGTAATTCTTTCTCTAGCTTTATCTTTGATTGTATTTATAATTATCACATACATTCAGTTTTACTATTAAGTAGCAAAATTTGTTAATTTGACTCATTTTCATTTCTTCCTTCACCTTTGTGGTTGAAGCACTCCTCTTCTTACTGAATTAAGAACATTAAAAATGCATTTGTCCTAAACATTTTGCAGGCCTGCAGTCCAATAAGTCCAGCATTGTACAAAGTTGACCGACTGATGGGGCTTCTGCCAACATCTTCCCGGTTAGTTTAATGAAGACAGCTGTATTGACACCTGATTTCCTTTTCCCTCAAACTTTCTCCATGCTTTGCGCTCAAGACAGCAGAGAATTTAAATACTAGCTGTTTGGGGATATTAGATATGAATGTGAGTAGGAAACAACTGTGACCAAAAAGAAAAAAAGAAAATCCTGAAATCTTTTCTGTCACACAAATTCAACTACCAATTCCAATTTGAGAACAGTGGAGAAATGAATTTGCTAAGTTAGAAAAGTGCTAGTATTGGTGTAAGAAGAGAAAAATTCTCCACCTCGTTTCTTATTCACTTCTTACACAGACAGACACACAGACACACAAATAGACATTCACACCACCTGTCCTCAAACTGCCAGGAGTGTGTTGAAGGTGAAAAAGAGGAAAGCAGGGACACATCTCTGCCCACTAATGAAATTAAAGGCTTTACTTTTCCTGGGAGAGTGTGATTTAAGGGCTAATCAGCACTATGGTCCTTGCACATTATCTAAGAAAGTAGAAATTACTGGCTACCGAATCTGTGCTGGGAAGCTCCAGGGGGAATCTCTGCGGGTCCTCTGATAACTTTTTACACCACACTTGAATATTCCTCCCCATGTAATTGGGTTTGTTTGCTATATATAAAAAGCAGCCTCCGGCTAATCGTCTGATTCTTTCTGTATGTGTTTGATTAGGACAGTTTACTTGGGCAGATGAAGCTCTGCGGGTTCAGTTTTCCTCTACTCCACTGGCAAGGACTTGAACTGCTCTATTTACTTTGCATAGTCCCATTAAATTATTCAACAGCATTCACATTCATATGTCTTTAGAACATTGGCTCCGAATGAGTCATATTCAAAGGAAAGCCTGTATTTTTAGGCCATTGAAATCAGAAAGAGTATCCTAGAGAAAATGATTCCAAAAGTCCATTTTAGTTCATTCATGTGGGGCACAACCAACTTCCCTGCAAGTTCTATGTGTTGATTGCTCTTGGATAGCAAGGCAGTTCTGTCTGGGGAGCAGAGAGCCATTTGGGGCTTTCGTTCAGGGTGAAGATGAGGGCAGAAAAAATAACACGAGGAGAAAGGATCTCTGAGCATCCTCAGTGTTTCTTTCCTTTGGGATCGTCCACAGGAAACTGCCAGAGAACCTCTGTCTCAGCTGATTGCCGGCACTGAGAGCCAAGAATAAGAATCTTACAAACTTTTGCTTCTTCATACCTTCCATACCTGGGAGTATCTATGATGTTCAGTGTGGGGACAATAGATATTACACAGAACTTAAAAATGTTTTGGATAAATACTTTTATTAGGAAAACTAATCAAACACACACACACACATGCACACACACCTCAAAACTTCTCCCAAATTTAAGAAAGTAAGTATAGGAAATGACAGATTTTTTTTTGTCTTATATTATCGTGCATTCCCTGTTTGTTTCTAAAGACTTTACTTCAATGGCCATTCATTGTCTATTGCCATCTTATTTTCTATTCAATTATGTGATTTCAATTTTATAAAATATCAAGGAACAGTGTGTCAGAGCACCTTTGCTTTACTGCACTTCATGACAGGAAATCAATTTTTTGTCCTTCGACCTCCTGCAGTCATTGTACCTGCCAGGCATGACTATATTGGCAGTGTGAAGAGTGACTATCTGGAGGTCCAGAGGCTGTCATATAATAAAAATAAACAAGTTTTAGGATTCTGAAGCTCTAAATTCTTAGATGCTTATGAGGAATGTGATTGTGGTTATTTCATTTATCTAAATCTTCATTTTTTCATGTAGTAATCTAGTACCATTTGAGAATGAATGCCACTCTATAAATAAAATCACCTTTTAAATTGTAAAAGTTATGGTTTAAATTTTAAACGATTATATGTTCATGTTATAGATATCAGGTGACAGATGGAAAACTAGGTAGCAGCTCTCTTTGAGGTGTCAGAATGACTAGAATGGGAAGAAATTTTTCCTAGGAGAGTGTTGGACAAATATCAGGATGAGAGTCAAATTACAAAATCATATATCAATAAGAATTAGGAGCTAATATAGAATAAACAAAGAAGAGAAGCATCCTAAAAACTAGACATGGAAATGAAAGCAAAATATAAAAAAAAAAAAAATGTTACCAAGCTAAATTCAAAGACATCAACTGTACTTAGGTTTTCTAAGTAGCTGTTTTGATTTTGAGATTGAGATTAAAATACAGAGATAGTGAAAATTCCATCTTTCTTCTGCATGTGAATTTACTATCAAACATACATACTATTTCACATCCATCAACATTTGTTTAAACCAACAAAGTTTTCAGACAGAAATGAACTAGTGAGCATTAAAGGTAGTTGAAATTGAAAAGATATCAGGAAAACTGAATATACTCACACTCCTGGAGAAAAAAAAAAATCTACTGATAGAACTTTCATGTGATTTCTCTAACATCATCCTCTTCTCTCTTGACTCAAATGTATAGAACATTAAAATACTGAATGAATTTGTTAAATAGAAGGATCATACCTTGCACAGCTAAGCACATATCATCCAAAGGGCAGTTTTTCTGGGATAAGAGAGAGAGACAGAAAGTATATGCTATGAAATTGCACTATTGTGAAATATAGACAGTAATGAACCACACAACAGTTTCACAATAAAGACCAGCATATACACTGGTGGTCCCATAATTATAGTAGAGCTCACAGATTCATATCGCCTTGTGAAATAGTAGTTACTGTAAAAGCCTAGACAAATTCATTTGTCACTTTTTGATGATGTGAAATAATTTACTCCAGTTGTGTTAAAGTATAGAGCATATAATTACATAACAGATGTACTGTTTTAAAAACAAACACATATAGAATAAGAATATAAAAATATTTTAGACAGCTGTAAAATGTGTTTTAATGTTATAGTAAGAGTCAAAAATGTGTGTTTGGATCTTACTTATAATAAGAGTCAAAACATTACAAATAAAAGTTATTGAAGTAAAAAAATGTTAAGGTTAACTGAGACTAATTTATTATTGAAGAAATAAAAATATTTTATGTACTCAGTAGTCTGGGTATACAGTGTTTTAAAAGCACATGGTAGTGTACGGTCACACATTAAGCCTTTATATTTACTCGTCACCATTCACTGACTCACCTAGAGCAACTTCCAGTCCTTAGTGTTCCATTCATGATAAGCGGCTCACAGAGGTGAACCATTTTTATCTTTCATTTCATATTTTAGTCTATCCTTTCTGTGTTCATATATATTTAGGTATGAAAATACCTATCATTATGTTATATCCTGAGTGACTACTGTACTCCATAGAGTGATATGCTACATAGGTGTGTAGCGCAGGAACAATAAGCTATACCGTGTATCCTAGTGTGTAATAGGCTACCATCCAAGTTTGTTTATACTCTATATTTTCATAATGGCAATTCTCATAATAGTTCTCCCACGACGTAGACCTTACTTGGCATGTCTCTGTTTGATCTTCCTTCCAGTTTCCTGACATATGCCTCTTCAAATTATTGAAATATCCTGAGTGATACAGCTGCGTTTTGTGTGCTAATAAGAAGACTAGGATCTAGGGGCCCCAGTTAGCTTCAGGGTTGGGACCCAGGCTAGATCTCAGAGAAGTAAACAGGTGACAAGAAGGTTGGAATTTTCAGTATCTCCCAGTTTTGCTCCCAAGAAAGGAGAGGAGTTGAAAGTTAATCAACAATGGCCAATGATTTCATCAACTATATCTATGTAATAAAACTTCCATAATAACTTAAAAGGACTGGCTTCCGAGGGATTCCGATAGCTAAACATGTGACAGGTTCTTGGAGGGTGATGTGTCAGGAGAGAGGATGGAAGCTTTGAGGCCCTTCCTTTCCACCGTATCTTACACGTTTTCTCTATCTGGTTCTTATCTATACCTTTGTAATGTTCACCATACCAAATTAAGACACGTAATTAAAATTTACACGAAGTAAGAGCTTGCTGCCCAACACACACAGAAGCCAATAGTATGGTACTGGGCTTTTGCAAAAGAAAACAGTCTATTGTGTAGTCATGCAGAAAAAAGGAATGGAGCTAGCAAAGTTCAAATCTGCCTCCAAAATTAATCAGTTGTGGAGGAAATTTTGGGGAGAGGAAAGCAGTGGTTTGTTACTGGATCGTGAGAAAGGGGAGTTGTAGGGTTTGGTTTTACAGGCAAAGGCTTGCATTAGAGGTTGGGCGTTTCTTTCACGGGTGTCACGCTCTGCGTAGGGAATTTCAAGCTTGTGATCTCAAAAGGTCATTGACTGGACAAGCTGGCTTCATCTGTCTGTGCCCATTCCTGAGAAGCCAGTTTCGAACAGGTTCTTGAGGTAATTTTAGAGTCTGTTCCTGAAAGATAACTTGCGAATTTTATTTTTAAAAGAATTTTAGGGGCTGGGTATTTAGCTCAATGGTTAGAGTGCTTGCCTTGCAAGCACAAAGCCCTGAGTTCGATCCCAGCACCAAATAAATAAATAAATAAATAAATAAATAAACGAATAATAAAAAATAAAAAAACCTACCAAAAAAAAGAATTTTATCTGAGTGTGTCTAGGCTTCATCCAATTGCAATTTTTTTTTTTAACTTGACTTCTGTGAGTTTTTCTAGTAAATTAATTAATCAAGAAGAATATCATGAAAACCCTGTTTTAAAGCTCCTTGGTTAGGGCACAGGCCACGGTTTGTGTCTGTGATTGGGGTCTGAATGGTGGAAATTTCCCACGAGACTGAGCCCTTCATCTTTGGGATTTGATAAAACCTTCAGGAGACTATGTCAGAACCGAAATCAAATTAGAAGAGCCAACGTCTAGCACAGAATCATCAGCAGAAATGTTTATTCTTTCAGGGAAAAACCCCCATACATCTGGAGCTACAGAAAGGCAGTGGGGTTAAAGTGCAGCAGAAGAAACTGTTTCCCGTTATAGCCTTACGGGAATGTTCTTTCATTCTACTGTCAGTGACATCAAAATAGAGAAAAAATATCTTAACTCGCCGACATTCTTTGTTTCTTCTGCAAAATATATATCCAGGGTAAAGTATATAAACTAAGGACATACATATAACATAATTCTGGCACAATTATTCAATAGAAGAGGCTGAGGATTTAGCTCAGTGGTGGTTACAGTGCTGAGTTTGATCCCCAGCACCAAAAAAAGAAAAAAAAAAAAATCCCTAGGAAAAGATAAAAAGATTATATATATATAATTATATATATATATATATATATAATGTTGATGAATAAACTACAGAAGGGATTCTTTTTTTTACCCTTTCCTTTTCTTCTCTTTGGTTTCCACTTTGCTTCTTTATCATCATCGATATCAAAGAATTTAAAAAAGCATTAAATGCTTGGTAACATGTTAAGTTATAATGCTTTTGGACATAATTTTAAAGCTGTGAGTGATGGGGATTGTAATTTCTAATATGAGCCGACACTTTCTCCTCCACTCTTCCTGCATTCAAAGAGCCCTGGGCTCCAGTCTGCTCTTAGCTATTGTATGAGAGCTGTCGTTAAATACAGTAGCTGATGCTTTCGTATCCCTCATTTTCAAAGAGTAGCACGTGGAGACAGACCTACAGGTCCTACGCTAGAAGAGGTTCAGTTTAGATTTGAAAAAAACATTTGGCAGTGACATAGGTGGAGTAAAGAAGTTATATTCTTTATAAAAAGAACTGTTTACTGACCCAGTGGTGACTCCAATTCCAGTATACTTAGGTTTCTGTTTTAAACGATAGAAAGCTATGTTTGTGAAAGAGACAAGGACCTTTTCTCTCATGGACAGAATAAAGTGATCAAATTCATTAAGAAATTAGTCCAGATTATTTATTTCCCACTGTGGTTGCATTTGCTATAGAGAAGTAAAGAATATTAAATTTTGACCTAATTGAGGATGATAGGATTCATCAGAGAAGGTTTCCCTTGAAAGCGATCTTTGGCCTCAGATGTAACAGATAAGAAGAACTAGCCTAAAAGTTTTGGGGCAGGAGGACTAATGAATAATGCACAAATGAGTACAGGACTGAACAAGATCTTTATGACTTGACTACGAAGTCCAAGAGGAAGATTACCCCACAGGAAGTTGATAGGCAAGTGTGACGTGTTTAGAGTTTATTGCAAAACCAATGGGAAATTTTAAGAGTTTGTATGCGTTTGAGAAGTTTGTTCTGGTTTAAATTTAGGAAAACAGAAGAAAGTATACTTAGAAGCAAGAAGATCAGTTAGATGATATGCCTATGGTCATCTTTACAGTGCTTTTGTGGAATTGTTTACTAACAGAGAGAAGAGAATATATTATTTTCCACAGTGATGTGACAGAATACATAGACAACAGTCACTAAAGTTAAACGAAAAAAGGATATATATGCTAAAATATTACATACAAGGAATGATAAAAATGTGCAGTTTATATTTAAGATTTAAAAACATGTATTGCACCAAAGATACATTGACAGTAATTCCCCTCAAAAACAATTACCCTTGCTTGAAGGCAACATAATTTTCCTATTGTGTTTGTCACTTTCTGTAGGAGTTCTGGAAGTCCAATTTCCTGAGTGTGTTTGCAAGGTGTGGTAAAAAATATCGCCAATGCTGCTGCCCGGTCCCATCCAATGGAAAGGAAGACTCATGAAAACAACACAGTGGTCCAAAGTTAAAACTACCATGAAAGGTAAAGTTTGTGAATTGATCCAAGACGTGAAGGTAGCTGCAACAGTACAACTAAAGACACTTGGAAAGAGGACTTCCAGAACTGCTTCAGCGAGTGGCGAGAACAAAGGGAAAATTGAGCTTGAAGGTAGGGGGAGGACAATGAGGGGTGTTAATTGCAACACGTCTTTACTGTGATGATTTTTTTTTTTCATTTAAACATTTACCTTATGTTTACACCTTGCATTTTCTCAGGCAATTTGGTCAATTGTAGAGTAGTTTACTGAGAATCTTACTAAAATACTAAAGGATAACCAATTTTAAGAGAGAAGATGATGTAGTGGTGAATATTTGATTTGCCTGTGACACCTTTTGAATTTGTAAGGGAACACAGACCGTATCTGACTGATACACTACAGACAGAGATAATGTGTATCACTTCTGAACCAGAGTATCTATTTACTGTGTGAGAAGTTCAGAGATTCTCTGCTTCCTGTCACTGCATTTACTAATGAGATGAGGCAGCCTCCAGCATTTGGGTCTGAAATGACAACAGGGACAAATGATAAGCAGAGGGCGTGTGGTGTGAGCAGAATTGAAACTTCTATCATTCAATTGGGATTTTAGAGCTAGTCTCTCCTGCACTGACTGTTACATCTCTTTTGTTAAAAATACTTAGTCATTGCTCAGATATTTATCATTGTATTCCATTTTATTCAGTTTCCATTTAACTAATCATGCTTTTTCCCCCTTATTTAGTGTATAGTTGATGCTTCTCCTACGTGCTCATATTTCGAACTCTTTCGAAAAACCTTGATATTTTACCTCCCAAAGTCTGTCATAGTAAGTGTTACAAACAAGTGCCTGATTTAAAAATGGACTCTGCACACATGCATAATAAATCATCTATCTATATTCTTCCCATAATAAAAAATGGATACTGATTGTCTAAGAATACTTATGGGTCATTTTCTGACCCCCAAAAGATATGTTAAGCTTTAATTTTCAATGTCTCAAATATGACCTTATTTGGAAACAAAGATGTTACAGATACAATTAATAAAGATGAAGTTGTAATGGAGTAGGGTTGGTTCCTAATCCTAAAAGACTGGCATAGTTATGAGAAGAGAGAATTTTGACCAAGACACAAATAGAAGCAAATTATGTGAAGACACACAGAGAAAAAGATAAAGAACAAAGAAAGAAAGAAAGAAAGAAAGAAAGAAAGAAAGAAAGAAAGAAAGAAAGAAAGAAAGAAAGGCAAATGCAGAGATTCGTGTTATGCTGCTGAATGCATCTGGGGATACCAGAATCTAGATGAGCTAAGGAAAGATTCTCCCTCTGAAATTTTGGAATAAGCATGATTCTGTCAATACCTTCATTTTGAAATGTTAACTCCCAGAATTATAAGAGCACAAATTCCAGTTGCTCTCAGCCTCTCGATTTGTGACTTTCTTACAGGATACTTGGGAAAATAAGGAAACTTAATGGTGCTGCGTTAATTTCATGGTATTCAGTTTCTATGCTGGATCCTAAGAGTACATAAGTGATTAAACACACCTTTGTATTCATCTAAGAGGAAGCAAACATCCTTTTGCAAAATAGTGATACAAGAATACATTTGTAAATAATAGCTATCCACTTGTGGTAAGTGCTAATGCAGATAAGTATTGAGACCCTAAATGTATAATAGAGATACAGGAAATAAAAGCAACCCCCAAGCCATGTTTGTAGTTACCTATTTAGGTCTGAGGGACTGGTGATCTAACCCAGAGCCTCTGTGTGTGCTAAGCAAGTTCTCTACTGCGCAATTACACGTTTAACTACTCCGAGTGCAGGTCTGGTCTTTGGGTACAGAGCATTTCCTGAGAACTACTGACCGGAGCGAAAAATCCAAATATCAGTGTTCCTTCAATACTCAGGGAGAAAGCATGGACAGGGAAAAAGGGAAAAAAAGGAAGAAAGAATGGAAGGGAGAGAAGAAAGAAGAAAAGGAAAATATTAAAGAAAGAAAGGTGAGTGACGGAAGCGGAGAGAGTAAAAAGGGACAGGGAAAAGAAAGCTGAGAGGAACTACTAAAACAATGAATGTGTATCTAACTACACCACATTTATATCAAGACATTACTACAGACAATAATTAGGTTAATAAGATTAGTATTATTGAAGAGCAGATCAAAAACTAGAAAGATATACAATTAAGAATATACCCATATCGAAAAAGAAAAAGAATATACCCATATCACATCTAACAACTAACTGGGTTTTCAAAGAAGTAAAAGAAACGGGCTGGCTAAAAATAACAGAGATTTCAATGCTCCACTTGCAGTAAAACATAATTTTTAACTCACGTATGTAAAAGAATGTATCAATGGCTGATAGCACACATTGTTTTCAGGTACTCAGGGAATAATTTCTGTTTTATTTATTTATTTATTTGGTGCTGGGGATCGAACTCAGGGCCTTGCACTTGCTAGGTAAGCGGTCTACCACTGAGCTAAATCCCCAGCCCCTAATTTCTGCTTTAGAGTCTCAGCCTGGGCCAAAACATAAGTCTTATGAAATTTAAGAGAATTAAAATCATATTAAGTTGTTTTCTAAAAATGAAAACTTAACTAAGAAATCTGCAACAAAACAAATCTGGGAAAACTAAAATATTTAGATTTTTAAAAACATACATATTTCTAAGTAACCCCCCAGCAAAATTATTAGAAATCAGTAAATTTCTATGGAATACACCAGTACAAAAACTGAATGTATTTCCATAAACAAACTAAAACAAAAAATATTTGAAAGAATACAAACATGAAAATATTCAGGAGCATGAATTGGGCAGAATTCTTAGATAAAATTCCAAAAGTACAATTCAAGTAGCATAATTTAATGAATTGAATTTTATCAAAAGCCACCGATGAGAAAAACAAAAAGAAGCTGTAATTATTGAAACAAATATTTGAAAGTCTTCAGTCTGGTACAACACTTGTATTCAAAATACCTAAACATGGTTTTTCTTTGAACTATGGTTTGGCCCCCAGACAAACATAATATGATAGGGAAGAAGTTTGTAGGAATGACTGTAATTTAAACACATTAATATATATTCATATCATTAGTGATTAGGAAAACTCAAATGAAAACTATAGTAAGATACTATACACACTTAAAACTATAATAGCTACATTAAAAAGACACAATTTAGGTAAGATGTGAAGAAACTACAACTTTCAAACACTGTTGGAAAAATGGTTAAATTGAAATATTAAGTGGGATAGCCAACTTTGAAAACTATATGGGACTCTAAGAAATATTAAACATAACCTGAGTTCAGTGACTCCACACCTGAAAATCTACCCAAGACAAACTAAATATATGGCAATGCAAAGATATTAATAGTAACATTATTCATAATAGCCCTTAATTAGAACCAATCCCAGTATTCGTCAAGTGATGAATGTACAAATAAATTTTTTTCAGACAATTGAATGTAATTCAGTAATAAAAATTGAGCCATTGCGTGCAGTACAACAGGGACTGACCTCAGTCACTATGCAAAGTAAAGAAGGTCAATGGCAGAATGACACATATCATGCCCTTCCTACAGAAAAATATCATGTTATTTTCTTTTGTCTTAAATGCCCAGAAAATATTAATTAATAAATATAGACAGAAGATAGGTGCTGCCTATAGCTGGAAAAGGAGCCAAAGATTGACTGCAAATGGACACAAAGATGCTGGTGTTACAGCAGCCATGTTTACTTGACTGAAGTGTAGTAGTTTATTTGTTGTCTTTTGTCATTTTTCCCCAATAGGTAGCAGGAAGCAATTGAAATAAGTATTTCTACTCTTAGAAATAGAATTTTATTTTCTATGCATGATTTCCACATTTTTCAGGGCAAGAATTATTAAAATTTGTGTTATTCATTGGCTATTACCTTTGAGATCTCTCTTTCCCTGTTGAAATTATTTTAAAAAGCATCCAACGGTATACTCACTGCAACATATATCAGTAAGAGGTCATTTGCATTTTTCCCCAAAACATCTCATCCTATTTGTGAAGCAGTTTTCTTTCAACTTATCAAAGCCTGTACTCTCAGTGAATCTGTCTCAACCCTTTTTAAGTCACTCTTCGAAGTGAAATACTTTCATTTTTAAAAAAAATGAACATTTCCTATACTCAGGTTAACTTTTCGTGTTGGGCTGAAGCAATATAAAATATCAGCTCAAATGAGAACTGTGGAGAGGGATTGTAAGGGAGTGCTGAGAAGATTAAATGAGAAATGACACTCTGAGATCTGCTGTGTGGCATTAATGATGCCGGCCACTGCAGCAGATAATTCTTTGCACTTCCTACAGAAAAAAACTAGGGTGAGTTTTATTTGTTAGCTTGTGAAAATTAAACAGACTGTGAAGTTTTGCTGTGAAAACTTTCTTTTAATTGCTTAAAAAGAAACACATGCAATTTCATGGCTAACAAGAAAGTTGCAATCCATCCTTGTGATCTCCATGGTCAACAATCATTATGGTTGTGATTTTAAACAGGCTTATTGGAAAAAGTAAGCCCTTGCTTGTTTTTGCTTTATGTCTTGATGGCAAATAATGATAGCAGACTTTGAAATTTTAGTAATATGTCTTCAAGTGTTTCAAATATGCTCAAAGAAAATCAGTATTATCTCAGAGAAAGTTCGAGGAATTTGAACTTCCATGAGACGGGATAATATTGTGATGAGATTCAGGACATGCCACCAAGAATATGGCACCTTGACATATTAAATATTTTAAGCTGAAGGAATTCTCTTAGAGGGGCTTTTTCCTAGAGTAGATCAGCCAAAGGATTTGGCCGTTGAAATTAGAAACAGAGTAGACACCCAAAATGGTGCTCTAACCTACTCACAAGCATGAGATTAAGAGGCTCACGCTCTACCGACTGAGCTATCCAGGCAAGCTGTAAACTGAAGGAATTTGAGAAAACAGCATAAGTAATGAAGTCACTCTGACCATCTCCTGCCCTGCTCTCATGATAAAGTTCATTAAAAATACCATGAAAAGTTTTTCTCTTCCCAGGAAATGTGTCAGAAGTGAACAAAGCACTGCTACGCTTCTTTAATTTGTTAACCTTCATCCATACTTGTTGATTTTGCACATTTCTCCTAGCTATCTAGCCTTCATTAACCTAGTACAAAAATATTCAGATTCATGCATTTCTTTAAAAAGACTACAAGGCCCAAAAAAGCTTATATTACATAATATGGACTTTTCTTTTGATTCTGTCTATCTTCCTATTGACTTCAGTAATGAACCTAGAAGGAGGAGAAGAAATATTTTTCCTTCTCTACAAAGGGTAAATTTGGTAGTATACATAATCAGGGAAAGAAGTGGGGCATGAGGAGACTAAGGAAGGAGTATGTGGTTAATATAAATATATGCACATCTGCCACACAATGACCAAACAGCCCATTTTAATGATTGTTCCTACTCCACTTCTCTTAATTTGTCATACTTTCTGAAGACAAGGGAAAAAGAGGAGTGTTAGAAATGTAATTAGGTGTTGGAGATAAAGTTCAGTGATAGACCACTTGCATCGCATTAGCCAGGGGTTCAATCTCCATTTACTCTGGAATAATTTCAAAACAAATTTTATTTTGAAATAATTTTGCTAACAAGAAGCAAGATTTTGTTCATAATTTTTATGGTAATGAAAAGAAAACAGAAGTACCTATACTTGCACCCACAAAATAGACTTTTAAGTTCAGTATCTGTCTCTAGAGACAAAGAAGGACCTTACATCATGGTTCCACTCGCTGCGACAGGAAGAGATAATAATTGTAAGTATACATGCACTCAGCAGCACGGCAGAAAAGTATGTAAAGCAAATACTGACAAAAGTGAAGAGAGATTGTCAGCAATAGTAGGAAACATTGATGTTCAACTTTCAATAATAGAACCTGAAGACAGAAAATCTGTTAAGAAAGAGCAGACTTGAATAATATGAGGGACCAAGTGGGCAAAATGAATGTATAAAGAGCTTTACACCAGGAAACAGCATATATATTCTTGGCAAGTGCACATGAATCATTCTCAAGAACAGACAACATTCTAGGGAAGAAAAAAAATCTTAAAAACACACGAGGAGCAAAATAATACAGTTTCTGACTCCAATGGAATGAAACTAGGAAACAACAACAACAAGAAAATGGGACAGTTCGTATTAAATAACACCTTGAACAATCACTAGGTAAAAGAAAAAAGTCAAAGAGAATTTTAAAACAATTGAAACAAGTGAAAGTAAAATTGCCAAATACTAAAACTTCTGAGATGCAACCAAAAATGGTACCATATGAAATGGGAAGTTTATAGCAATAAGAGCTTATGTTACAATAGAAGAAATATCTCAAATAACCAACCTAACATTATACTTTTAAAAACTAGATAAACAGAGCAAACCCAAATTTAGCAGGAAAATGGAAGAAAATAATAATTATCAAAGCAGAAATAAATCGAATAAAGAATAGAAAAAAATCAACACAACTAATAATTGATTTTTGAAAACATAAAATAAAAACTGTTAGCTAGAATCAGAAGAAAGATTTGAGGAAACAGAAAGAAAAAAGGAAACATCAAATGCGTAGTTCAGAAATAAAAAAAATTATAAGGGACCATTATGAACAATTACATGTCAACTTTTGATAACCTATAGTAAATTGATAACAATTAAAAATAACAAATAATTGTTATTAATAATTCTATTTATGATACCACTAATAAAACAAAATAGTTTAACCAGAGAAGCAAAATATTGCATATAGGAAAGTATAAATATTGATGAAATACACTGAATGAGATACAAATGGAAAACATATTCTGTATTCATAGATTAGAAGTATTAATATTGCTAAAGTTTCCATGTTATCTATAGCAAAATAAACATACTCAGCATAATCCTTGTCAAAATTCCAGTGACATTTTCCACAGAAATAGAAAATAAAAACAATTCTAAAATCTATATGGACCCAGAATATCCAGAAAGTCTATCTTGACAAAGAACAAATCATAATCGAAGACATCACAGTTCTTGATTTCTATTATATTATATACTCATAGTAATCAAAATATTATGATATAGCATAAAGATAGACATAGACCAATAGAACAGAATAATGAGCTTAAGATATAATCCTGTGCATATGTGGTCAATTAACTTACTACAGAAACAAAAAGAAGACACAGTGGACAAATGATAATGTCTTCAACAAATAATATTGGGTAAATACTACATATTCTTGCTCATATGTGGACATTTAAGAAAAAATGTCAATTTTATAGGATGAGAGAATAGAGTTCACTAGACTTTAGGAAGGGAAGGAGAGACAGGACATGGAGATGTTTAATAATGGACCTCAAACTGTAATTACATAAGAGGAATTAGATGTGTTGGTCTTTAAGAGATTATATTTCCAGTGAATGCTGACAGAGGCAAGCTACAGTGATCTTTTGCCTTTTCATATCAACACTTCAAATACAGATGCCTTTATTCTTTTTTTTTTCTCAGTATTTCTCTTTTTTATTTTCTGTGAATGAGTGGGCTTTGAGCATTTTTTTATTTTATTTTATTTTAAACCAAGAACATGTATTGGTACATTTTGCTCTGCCAATGTAGTATTTTCTGTGAATTTGGGAAAAACATTTTAGGACTTCATGATATAAAAATTAGGATGAAGCAGCATAATCATCCAGTGCACGGGAAGAATTCTGGCTTTTGCCTTTAGACCCACCTTTAGGTCAACATATCATAAATTGTTTCCTTTACACATTTTATCGTCCTGGTTTGGTGATGTTTGGGCTTATTAGGCAATAGTCATATTTTTCGCAACTTCTTTGTCAGCTTTAAATTTTTATCACTTCTAATACCGATCAAAGTGTTTGCCAAATGTAAAGTTATAAATATCTCATCTATCAAGGAACAATATGCCTTCAGGCTTTCACACACCGGCCACAGCAGCAGCTCTCTCTGCAGATGTGGAGGCAGAACTAACGGACTTAGTTCGTGATGCCTGCAGTTGAAAAATGGGTGCTATCGCTTTGGTTTTTGGCTAATTTACACTTAGTAATGTGAAATAAGAAACAGCAGTTGTACTTTTTAAGCTTTATTTTGAGGTTTATACTGCTACAAAAGATACAAAAATATAATAGATCTTAACCATATTCTTTTCACATGGTCTCTCCCAATGTTAACGTAACTATGAACTAATGATAAATCTAAATATATTAACATTGGTGTAAATATTAAATATCTATAGTTACAGCTTCTTTTGGATTTCACTAGTTGTTATACTTGTGTCTTCATTCTATTCCACTCTATTAATTACCTTTCTGGAGTCAAAGGTTTGTATGAGAGCAGATTTAATACAGGACATTTATAAGTTATAATGTTCACCCACAAGCCAAATGCAGGAAGAGCGCCGAATGTCTATCTATGCACTGGAGACCCAAAGGATCCAGTCAAGGGCTGGGAGCCCACAACACTGTCCAATGTACGTCTGTGTCTGCAGACGATGACTGAAGAAATCTGTACTGGAACCAGGATACGATGCGCTCAGCAGGGGCAACTTTTCTAATATGAATGCTCAGCACTCTTGTTTTCCAGTATGCTGTGATCACGGATATTTTCATCCAAGTTAGTGTGAACTACAAAATTGACCATTGTAGGCAGATGACCAACACTTTCTAGAGTTTGTTGTGATTCTCTATTTGAAACAACTGAAGTGATCCAGATTGTAAAAACATATGCATAAGTAGCTTTGACTTACTTCACATGCAGGCACAGTAACCTAGCTGAGTAGCTGTGATGAGTCCCTGTGCACTTATATACACATACATGAGTATGTGTGTGCTTGTTCTCAGGCATGTGGACCTGGATGTGGGTTGAATGATGGACAGTTCAAGAAATAGAAGGCAAAAGGTGGGAGGAGGGGAGAAAAAAAATTGCATCAGTCTAGTTGAATAAACTACTGAGTAGCTATTACACATAAGAAAATAAACAAGCAAGTGTAGAGAATATAAAAGCAGAGGCCAGAACTCCCCTTGCTTCAATGGGCGATATGTAGGTAATTAATCTGAGGAGTCATTTCACGACACAGAGTGATTTTTAAACTGTGGTAATACTATAATCAGAGGTCTGAACTGAGGCTGGAAAGCCAAGAAGGGCTCTTGGACTCACCTCCCTCAAACAGAAAGGCTTTATTTTTATGTGTTATACATGTTTGACATCTGTTTAAGAATGTTTTGAATTAATAGTTCCTTAAAAAAATGAAAAAACAATGTGAAAATTTGTATCTCCTAGTAGACTAATAGCAGGAAAGAAAAGCTTAAAAATGATGAGTCATATACAAAACAATTTAAGCTAACTAAGCTATATTTTAGGGAAAACATTGTTCATTAATAATGAACACCTGAAATAATAATAACACATTTCATCTTCAAATCTAGGATTTATAGTTTTATGGCTATAATATTGTAATAGTCATCTATGAAAGTGTTGCCATGTAGGTGTAAGTTTTGTGAATGAGACTGACAAGTTCTTCTTTTCAGATTTTTTTCAAATAAGCCAATATAAAATATTTAAAAAATAATTTACTGAGTCCTTCACAGTACTGTGGAGCATACAAATGGAATTCTTAAAAGAGTCACTGGCATTATCAATTTTAGAGTGGAACTGAGAAAGTAAAATTTGTGTAACACAAAGATAAATTAGAAGAGTATGATATCATATTTCATTTCTAAGTAAGAAATAAGGACAGAGTTTGTTTATGTCAATTCAAATATTTGAGTAGTTTTGAAAGAATATGAAGCCTTATGGTGAAGTTGAGATTTGGCTTAATCCTGGATCACAGGCTGCAAAGCAACAAGAGGATAAAGTTGATATATTCATACATTAATTTGCATTGCTTTGTAATTATAAAACTTCTTTTTATATGAATATGAGTACACAGTATAAAGGTTTTCTAATCAAGTGCATACTTTCCGACGAGATCGGGAGCATTCAGGGTGGTACGGCCGTAGACTGAAGGGCATAACTTTCAAAAGATCTTATCAAGGTTATATAAATTTCATTAATATGATCTGACTTTGGAGAAAGTGTTCACTATAATGACAGCCATACTTTTTCCTTAAATTGCAGATCATCTATGTGTTTTTACAAAATAAACGAGAACTGTACAAAAGCTCTAAGATTAGTGCCTTTAATTTCAGTTTCCAAACTCAGAAAATGAAGCTTCACAACCAAGTGGCCCAGTTGTATGACTTTATATGCTAAGGCTTCATTTATTCCTAATGGGGCCATCGGTGCCTTTTGTGATCTTACTAATTAAAAGTCAGGTTGATCCCTCTGGTTATGAACTTCCTAAAATCTTCCTGCTAAGTCATAAAGAAGATAGAAAGATGCTTTAGAGAACTAATGGCTGCCCATGTGTGCTGAGTCAGTCTGGAATTTTATGGGCGGCTGTGCTGACTTAGGCAGGGACACTTTGTATCTCTGAGATGATCTATTTTAACATGTTGATTGCTTTTTCTTGGGCATCATTTTTCCCTATGGAGACATGGACCATTTATATAGTTTTACAAAAGTAATTCTACATGAGAGACGAGAAAAACTTTAATGGGGTAACAGTGGGAAATTCAAAATGAAACATTATGTATCAAGGCCTATAGGAAAAAAAACAAAAAACCTCCAAAGATGAGAGGAGTTCCATGATATTTCTGTTAAAAGATGTAAATCGGTGACCCCATTATGAACATCAGTCATATAGTCGCATTCACTGGAGGACAGCAGCAGTATTTGAGGCATCTCCATGGAAATCCTGTTTCATCCCGTTTGTTACCCTGCCTGCCTCCTGCCTCACCTCCTGTGTTGCTTCTGTCTCCCCTAATGAACTCCACAGAGCAGCAAAAACAGAAGAGGATAAAGATGGGCCAGAACAGTAAGACAACACAAATCACCATGATGGATTTCATTAATTAGAAATTGAAGTTAAAGACCACAATCTGTGAAAAATTGTACCTCTTGAGGTTGTTCTAGGGCATTGTCTGTTCTAATTTTGGTGGTTAATTGACAGAAATGTTTAAAATATAAAATGGTATGCAAGAGAAGTATGGTGACCCAGAATAAAAGTCACAGTGGGGGAAAAAAAAAGTTTTCAATCATTTTTCCTTTTTCGTATATTCTTTGTAAGAAAGAAAAAAAAAAAAACAGAAAACCATATTTGGGATGTTAACTAAAGTTCTTCATATAAAAACACTGAAAAGTCTTTCTGTCCACCAGTCTACCTAAGAGGCATACATGTAAATATTCAACCAATTTTTAATTTGAGAATTTCATTCTGAATCATTTCTTATGAATCACAAGATTCTCTGACGAACAAATAAGAGGGTAGAAAATGGGACTAGAGAGGCAGAGAAATGAGAATCAAGAAGAAAAGTGATCTTAATTGCTCTCTTAAGTGCATATAAAACTATGTACTCAGGTCAAATAAATACAACCTCATTTAACGTGATATCGATTATCTAGACGTTCAAATAAGCTAAATTATTTTCTTTAAAATAAATTACTCCAATTATTGTATAAAGGGAATGTAGAAATAGTCATAATCATAATAGCAACAAAAACAAAATAGCAGCAGCAGCAACAGCAGCAATAGCACCAACACAACAATATGCTGGCCGTCCATGCACCCTATTTCATATTGGCTTGTTACCCTTGAAGCCTGATCAGTGTCCTGGAACTTGAGCGACTGACCACATTCTGGACTTCTTTGTTCTCATGGCCTGGGTTGGGGTTAGCCAATGATGATGCCAGGAGATCAGGGGTTGGCAGGGGAAAGAGGAAGGGTTTTCTCCCTAGTTTCATCGGATACCACTTGTACAATTTACCCGTTGCCCATCAGGCTGCTTTACTTCTTTTATATCAGCTCTATGAACACTACTAGGGTTGTCTCTTTATTTTCTATAACTAGGGTTATCACTGCCGTAACACTCTCTTTAGAAATACCACTATGCTTTTCATCTGGTACGAGGGACGTGAGTGATGCAGTGAGACCAGGCCACAAGAAGGCTGGAAAAACTTTCGTGGTAATCTGTATACTTTGCTGTGGATATTAGAGCATATCCTGAGATCCCAGGACCTTCGCTCCTTCGGTCCAAACTCTTGGTTGCTTGAACAACAGTTTTAACGGAGAGAGACCGAAGGCTTGGAGGCAAGAGAGAAGAAAGAGAATATCTAGCATTAGAGGGGTAGAGGAGCAAATATGCAATGTGCGTGAACTCTACAAATATTTTTGAGGTAACAACAGTAAAATTTGGTAACCACCAGAAGAGGGAAAAGAGCAAAAAAGAGAAGGCAAAGGTAGGTCTCGGATTTCTATTCTGAAATTTGGTAAATGATAGTGGCCTTCACTAAGAAAAGGAAATATGAAGGAAGGAAAAAGAATATTTCTCCACTGAAGATAAAGAGTTTAGGTGGGATGGGTAAAATAGTTATCATTCACTACTGGGTATTTATTATGGGCTAGATAAGTTTCGCAAAATTGTTTTTAATTACTTCAATATTAGTGCAACTGTTAGGGTATTGATAAAATCCTAGGGCTTAATGACTTGACCAAGTTATTTGAGCAAGTCACAGAGTAAATTACAAAATTTATAATATCAAAGTCCACACATTTTCTTATTTAGAAAATTGTATATGAAGTTTGGAATAGATGAGAGAGAGAGAGAGGGAGAGAGAGAGAGAGAGAACCAATACTGATATAGGTATAGTCACAGATACGTATAGCTACTGGGAATAGATGAAAGTGGGAAAAAAAAGGACCTTGAAACCCAAACCTTTTAAAACACTAACATGACACTCAAATATTCTGTAAATATGAGTTATTATGTAAATGGATGAAGTATAATTGCAGAAAAGAGGTCATTAGAGAGGATGGCCTTCAGAAAGGGTAGAGAAATGGGAAAGAGTAAGCCAGTATAAGGGTGAAAATAACATGCTACAGATCACTAAAGAGTGTTAGGGCTAAAAGTGACCATTAGGGTGACAGTTAGAAGATATAAATAGTTGGAACAGTCTGGAAAGTCTAAATGTCCAAGCTGGGATTGTGAGCACTGCCCGCCCCTTAATTAGCATTTACGTCATACTGAGGATTGAAGAGAAGAGGATAGTCTTGGGGATGGTAACACCCAAATGACAATAACTAGGAAGCGGGAAAAGAATAAGGGAGAGTGCTAATATAAATTGGTATCCCTAAAAATATTCTTCACAACTCAGATTCCTATTTTTATCATTTTTTAACCAAGTTTTTTTTTTCTTTTTTTTTCATTAAACCAGGTGACTTTGTCCTTCACTGGTAGAACCCACATGTTTTCTCAACAGCAACTTGAGTGTGGCCATCCGTGGTTTAGCTATGTCGTGAACTGTGAAGGGTCTGAGATTCTACCCTACCAACAAGTTATCAGTTCAGCTGGTCACTGTTACATGATTATGGATATTGGCAGAAGACAAACAAGGATTAGAGCCAGAGAAAATATTCACAAAATAACAATCAAATTATCAGTATTTCTCATGCTGTTTTTCCGAGTCCCAGTACCTACCAGATATCACACAAAGAGGAAGAGGTGACATCTGTACAGGCAAAGTATTGCATTATGTGGAAAAGCTGAGCTCAGGAGCCCAAGCCCTTTCTAACAGGAAGCAAACACGCCTGCTTTTTGTCTTGCAAGAAAACATTATATTTATTGTACTGGACGATTTGGTTCTATAAGACACATTATTCTTTCCAAGGCAGTTAGCACAGCTGAATATTGTTCTAGAAGGCTATAGTAGTTACTTTTCTAGCATCAGTGGTTTGTAAAAGAGCAGACTTAATACAAGACAAGTCCAAGTTACAACATTCACAAACACAAGCCAAATGCAGGAAGAGTGCAGAATGTCTGCCTATGCCCTGGAGACCTAAAAGATCCAGTCAAGGGCTGAGAGCCCACAGTGTTGTCCTGTGTACCTCTGTGTCTGCCCTAGAAGCCTGAAGATATCTATACTGGAACCAGAACATGATGCTTACAGCAGAGATGAAGACCAGAGCTCACCTGAAGCCAACAGCAGCCATCCTCAATGACAGTAAGGCCCGAAGCTCCTTCTGCGCTGAGAACAGCAGTTTTTCAGGAGAACCAGCCTCAACAGAAGTTCTCTTAGGAAATAGCCCGTGCCCATCTTCTGCACCCATTCTTGATGCTGTGTTGCCAATAACTTTTAGGTGGGTCCTCTACGCCCAGAACCACACTAATTCAGTCCAGCTGGGCATTTCTGCTCAAGTTGACCACAATAAGTCCACCACAAAGGAGAGGGCTCCACCTTCTAAGGTTATTTTCTATCCAAATGCCCTTGAAAAGATAATGTGGAAAAAGGTAGTCAGTTTACCTGCTCACAATATGTACAGAAACGTGAGAGACCATGGAGAATTTTCTCTCAACAAGCCAATACAAACATCTCATCATGCCTTCTTTATCATCCCAAGAACAGAAAATGACAACTACCACAATTTTACATGTAAATTGACATGGACCACAGTGGACTCGATATCATTCCACACTAACATTCTACACCATTAGCATATAAATTATTAATTTTTATTTACAAAATACCGAACTTTAAAAAAAAATTCCCACTCCTCTGCCTTCTCACTCTGCTCCAAACAATCTTTGAGGTAAGGTATTCATGGAAAGGCATCATTATGACCTACTATGACGAGTGATAATAAAGATTATATTCTTGTCCAAGTCATAGAGGTAGAAGGAGCTAAATTTTAACCAACAGGACTTTGCTTCCTTCAGTTTGCTGTTTCTATCCACATTCATTTGCTGGAGTGTGACATGCTTTAGCTAAGTGGGAATGCATGATTATACAGAGGAAAGCGGAAGTGTCTCTTCCACCTTTGTGTCTTTATCTCACGCTACATGCTGCACACATCTGAAGCACTGTTTAGTAGATGTTAAAAGTCAAAGCTTTTTAGTTGGGTGCTCCTACAATGTCAGCTGTGCCATTTATGAGTTGTGAAAATTTGGTGAAGTCTTTAAATTTTCTAGGCCTCAGTTTCTTCATTAGAAAAGTAGGGATGATTATATCTTTATTATAGATCTTGGTAGGGAGCTTTTATAACCCTGTTTAGTAAAACCTAACTTCTCAAAAAAGTTGATTTTATGAATTTAAATTTTATGGTTAGTTAAAATCATATTATTTTTACTTTAAGTTTATAGAAAAATGATCAATTCTAGAAAAAAAAGTCTTCACTGTTTTCCAAATACCAAGTACCCTGTTAATGTTCCTATTTATATAGCAATGACTTCTTGAAATATTTATTCAATCATTTTCCTGAAATTATTTCAATTTTTAATATTTCACAGGAGACCAGTTCAGCTTTTACTGCCCCTAAAATTAAGGAGCTTTTGGAGTGTCTTCATAATTCAAATATCTAAAAGCCTAATTGAAATGCATTTATTTTTCTAGTAATATCATCTATAAAGTGAAGGAGCTATAGCCTTCCTACACATCATTGGATTTAGTAATAACCCTAACGCACAGAACCATATATAGATCAGATAGCAATCTAGTTTCTGCATGAGAAGAACAGTGGGCCCCGAAATGGACATTTCCTGGGCTTGGTGTTAGCTGTGGGTTCTACAGAGACATCGACATCATTGCAGCCTTTCCCCCTGCTTCGTTTCCTGTGACCTACAGCTTTCCATCTGATAGTCCTAAAATGCCAATTGCCTCATCCTGTCATCCAGCTCTTAACTTGTCAGCAGCTTATCATCGCTTCTATAACAAAGTGTAAGCTCCTTAGCATCAAAATCACGCCCATCATAACTAGGGTGTAATATAATCTTATTAAGGGGTTTCTTAACACTATACCCTCTTCTCTATGACATGGCTTTATTTGTAACCTCAACACCCACATTCATAAAGTATTTAATCAAACATCCTTGTTTATTTTTTGTGAATAGAAAATCTTCATCCCTCCTCTTCACAAATGGATAAAATTTGTTCAACATTGTGATAAATTATCTTCTTCTCCAGAGGGTCTACTCCAATACACACTGAGAATTTTTGTCTCTGAGTGTATGTGCTTTCTATGTACTCTTATAAATAATAATTGTATTAGTTTACTTTTTGGTTTTAAAATTGACATGTAACCAGTTCTCATAGTTGAAATAATTGTCCCTCGGTAAACACTGCGTTCAAAATATCTTACTGATTTAATTAGCAGGACACCTAACGCACACTTCAAAAAGCTTTTTGTTGTATTTTTATTTCATTAAAATGTAAAGGAGCATAGTATAAACATATATACATATATATGTATCATATATATGATACATATACTTCTATATATGTATCTAAATTATTTATAGCTTTATAAACATTTCTACATTATATATATATATCTCTAAATTATTTTTCACAAATGAACATGCTTTGATGACCAGTTCCCTAGGTACAGAACTTTATTAGCATGTCAGAACCCTCTTCATATTCTCTTCTAAGATATGTTGTTTTCAACACAGAGATTGAGAGAGAGAGAGAGACATATGGTATTTACAATGTGATTATTTAAAAATGAAGTATCATTTATCATTTTTAAAGTATAGGGAAACCACGGAATTCTGTCCCTTACTGCTGATTAAAGGACATACTTCCAGAGACAATGACACTTAAAATGGTTTAATGGTTTCTTCTCTGAGCTACTTTCATCTTTCAAAAGTGTATGTTCAAGCTGCTATATCTTGAATTATGAAGTTTAGATATCATTCAATTACTAGATTGTGAATGGTGGGGATTTGTAATTTTCTGGCACTATCTTGCTTCTTTATCCTCTAATTTTTGTTGTCATTATTGTGAAGTTATAGATTAGATTTTGTTCTGCACTTGTGAAGAGTGTTTTTTAACACCACTCTTAATGTCATAAACCGAGCACATTATCACCCAGACTCCCCTTCATCTTCACTCACTCCTTCTATCTTCCTACACTTGTCATTGATAACATTTGCTTTGCGATCCATAACCATAATTAAATATTTGGCTTGGGATATAGTAGTATTTCTCAAATGCAAACACAACCCTTTAGAAATGTTTAAAATATCATTGTCCAGGTCTTATTTCAGAGATCGGATTTCATGAGTTTCTGAGGTTTTAGATGTCATTGTTCTATAAAGCTCCACAGAGTTTCTATTTTGCAGCCCGGGCTTTGACACACTATTAAAAGGTGATTCTATAACTTAAAAATTGAATGTTTATTTTGTATAACTAACACAACATAAATATCAATCCTTTCAACAGAATCTGTTATTAAAGATACCATTACCTCTTTGGTTCAGGAGGTTTTTTTTGTTGTTGTTGTTTTTGTTTTTGTTTTTGTTTTTTTGCTTTGTGTTGTTTACCATCAAATTTTACCTTTAATTCTATTATTAATTTTGTCTCAGAGAATTTCTTCCTACAGCTTTTTATCTTCTTATAAAATTCTTATTGAATAAGAAGTTTGTCATAGAGATGCCTTCCTGAGGTTTCCTTTCATTTTTTTCTACAATTAAACCTTTGTTTCTAACATTTCGTGCTTATCTCTCTGTGGATCAAATCTCTACTTTGGCTACAGCTCATACACCAGTACAGTATAATTATTTCAAAATGATGAAAGGAGAGTAAATTTTATAAGTTCCTCCTTACTTGACAATATCTTTGTTCTGCTCATAATGTTTGTGAATGCTTTGGCTAGGTACAGAAAATACATTTTAAAAATACACTCATTATTTTAAAATTATTACTGTTACTTTTTTGGATCTACGTTAGTGACAAAATTTAAGGGCAGAATTATTTTCTTTTCTTTAAATGCTGATTGTTTTTAAACAATGGTATAACTTACATATTCCTTGGCATTATGACATTCAGGACATGTTTTGATAGTGGCTATTTTTCCATTCATTATGTTATGCTAATGTAATGAATATAAATCCTTCATTGTGTAATGAATAGAATGTAATGGATAGAATGTAATGAACATAAATTGAATATAAATACCACATTATGGAAAAATCTTCTTCTATTGCTTCCTTCAAACTTTATTCTACCTTCTGCATTTGCTTGTAATCCTAATAGAATTGCATTAAATGTCTTGTCTTAACTTTTCAATTAAATTTTACAGTTCTATGTTTTTTAAACTTTGGAAGATTATTCTCCCAACATTTTCCACTAACATTTTATTGCACTGTTCTTTAAATTAGCAATCATATTTTTACTTGTAAGATCTCTTTATTTTTCTTTGATTGTACTTTACCGTACTGTGTGTTCTTATTTTATGGGATACCATAAAGCTTGAAGCCTATCTGAGATTACTTAAATGTATATACTATCATTATTTTACATTCTCTTACATTTCTTCAAAAATATATTTATCCTTCAGGCAATTTCCCTATTGTTTTATTAGTTCTCCTTTCCTCAAATGTCTTGAAAGTTTTGCCTGGTCATATTTAAGAATAAAAATCTGTAGAAATCCTGTTGTTCTTGGCTCTAAATTACAAAAGACCAAAGTTAATATTTGTCATCTGAGACTAGTAATTGTCAGCACTTAACAAATGTTTCTTTCTGAATGTGAAGTTCCCAGGAACTTATATGACTTGATACAGAAAATTCGTTTTTTGAATTAATAAAGTGAATATGCTGCAGTTTCATTATAGTGATAGTAAAGAGTTATTTGGTTGTTCATTTGCTTTGTTTTATTTTTTTCTTAGCAGCCACAGCTAACTACAGTTACTAGTTATCTTAATTCATGAAATTACATTAATGCTATTCCAGAGAGCTGTTGCTACCATATACCTGACAGAAGCAAACAAAAATTTTGTCTAGAAAAAAGGGACATAAATTAAATTTTAAGTTTTCTTTTCTGAATAGTTTTTTTTACACATAGAATGACTGACAAACAATTAAAATTACCAAGACATCCTAAGAGAAAACATCAAGTACATATTTGTAACAAATAATATAGCCTAGAATAAAGAGCAAATATTATCAACCTATAATTAGAAGTGAATTTACTGATAGAAATGAATTTACTGATAGAAAAATTATGAATTTACTGATAGAAAAATTAAAGGAGGATCATTAAAAAATAGCAGTTTTGAAAAACACAATGAATACTGTATATTTGACATTTCAAACAGTTCACCCAACAAATACAGAATAAATCCTCTTTTAAGGGAAATCAATTCTCAAAACATTCAAAGAATTGAAATAAAAATCACAATTTTATTTATATTTTGTGGAAATGTGAAATTTATGTCACACAGTTACACAACACATGTGAAAATGTTAAGAAACAAGAATTATGGAGACATTCTTTGAAGAAAAATAGTAAAACAAGAAAAAATTCTCTAACATATAGTAAGACTTTTTATAAGAATTGTTATTATAGTGTAGGAAGTATTGAATTAATTAAGTCTAGTATTGTACAATAGTAGGTGAACAGAATAGAGAGTTCACAAACAGACTTACAGTTATGTATCACGTAACCTAGGAAAAAGATATTTTAGAGCAGTAGGAAACTACAAGAATTTCATTTAATTAATGCTGGAATAATTTGATAGCTGTATAGGAAAGAAAAATATTGTCATGGTCTTTACTTTTCAATGTATCCATATGTCAGTTTAATTGATTTTAGAAATTATTTAGAAATAAAGAAAATAATATGGATGATAGTATTAGAGAAAATTTGTAAGATCTTGATACCGGAAAAGGCTTTCATGATTGATATATTGGATCAAATGAGCAGAAAAGTGTTTTGTTTTGTTTTGTTTTGTTTTCATTTGTCAAAAGACACAGGTGAACAAAAACAAAAATTACAAAATAATAGAAGATTATTGGTATTATTATTTGAATTAACCACTAAGGACCCTTATCCAAGTATATAATATACTCTTAAATTAATAAGAAGAGCAAGTAAAATCAAAGTAGACAAAGTATTTAAACATCTATTTCACAGAAAGTATAACCAAACAGCCAAAGATGCTCAGCTACACATAATGAGAGTTATTCAAATGACAACCACACTGAGAAAACTCACTGATCACAGTCCACTTGTCTATAAATATTGTGGGTTTTGTTTTTTTTTTTCGGTGCTGGGGATCGAACTCAGGTCCTTGTGCTTGCAAGGCAAGCGCTTTAACCACTGAGCTAAATCCCCAGCCAATATTGTGTTTCTAAATGTGAAAACATTTTATTTAAAAAAAAAAAAAAAATGTTGAAAGAAAAACATAGAATTAAATATAATTATCTACAGTTGGTTTCCTCTCAGTGTGACAATGGGAATGACACAGAAATTCATTATGTAATAGGAGAATACATAGTAATGGGTAGTTCAAAAAATAACCATTATGGAACTGCGAATCTTGTATTCTCTGAAAGATATAAATCCTGTAGTGCTCATCGAGTATATAGCAATGAGCACATCGTTTGATTCTTCGTTTTAAATTTGAGCTCAACATGGTTGCCTTTGTCATTACTTTGAAGATAAAACACGATTATTGCCAATTAATGTTAGAGAAATATGTGTATAGAAACTTCAGAAAGGAGAACACTGCTTCAAACATTGATTTCTTCTGCACTTCTATTTTCTCTTAGCATTGGAAATTGCATGCTCTTTGAAAAGAGGTAAGAAAAATCAAATAATGAAGAAAACAGAATGAATACAATTCTCTTATTGCTCAAAATACTGCTGATACGGGTTATTTGCTTTGTTGAATTTTTTTTTAATCCAAATAATTTGGTCAAATATCTCTGTAAGGACAGACAACTATTGATCCCAGAGAGTAGATTAGTAGACATTTACTAATTATTTACTGATATCTGTCCAATTTTAAAAAAGAAAAAAAAAATGCATGTAAAGTAGTCAAACTTTTATGAAATGCCTGTCATTTTTTTAAAAAATAATTAGATTCAAATCCATCTTACAAGTAGACAAATGTAATATTAGCAAGTTCTCTGCACTCTTTCTCACCTTCTCTCCCACATTTTTATTCGCTGTCCTTAGATCTTCTTTTCGTAAAAATGTTGTATACAACCAGACATGGTGGCACATGCCTGCAATCCCAGCATTCGGAAGACTGAAACATGAGAATTAATATAAGTTGAAGGCCAGTCTGGACCACGTAATGAGTTCAAGATCAGCCTGAGCTACGTTGTGAGACTCTGTCTCAAAACATCAACTACAACAAAAAATGTTGAAAACAATGTTCTCAGCTGTTTGTATATAACCATGAAATATTTTCATCGTGCTTCTTAGAAACTATTACACTGAGCTTAGAAACTAATGATAATAATAACAGCACATTATGAACTAATGATAATAATAACTGCACATTATGGCTAATGATATATTCGAGGTTACCAATAACAATAGAATACATGTATATATATTCTATATATATAAGGAAAGAAACACAGATGACAATAGCAAACTGGTCATTCTGGAATGCAGAGGACAGAATTATTTATAACCTCATTAGGTTCTGCTGAGATGCAACAAAGCTACTGACTGGAGTTTAAAGGGGTCTTTATTTGGGTCCCTAAGTGTGGCCTCCCTGTGGCTCTATTCTCCAAGCCAGTTGACTTCCTCGCCCTCTGCGCACATTCTTTATGAGCACCTGATCCCCCAATTAAGGCCTGTCCCTGCCATGGTCAAACCTCGTCCTGTGCAATTTCTGCCTTTAACCCTCTCTGCAGTGGAGAGAGGCTTCTGCGACCAGAAGATCAACTGGGAAGCTGCCCCTGGGAATCCGAATTACTAGGACAAAAGTAGCCTTTTGCAGAAATACATTTATGCTCTTCTTGGAGTTGCAGGGGAAACCTTGTGAGCTTGGGCAGCGGTCATTAAGGTAGCCTTGGGCCCAAGAGCTTCATGTGCCTCCTGAATAATGAGCTAGGGGACAGGCACAGTGTTAGGACAAGAGCAGCCTGTGGATTTTTTGGAGCTGGGACCTGCAGGACATAAGGATGAGGGCAAAGACAGGGACATGCATGCTACACCCTGCACACTCAGAGCTGAGTGACTGAGATCTTCCGATTGAGAAATTGTTCAATCCTTACTGTTCCTCTTTATCATCTAGAATTGAAAGTCATCAAGCCAGTTTATAGTTTCCATTTCAGACCTCAGCCTATGCAAATCTCTATACTGAAATACACTCCAAAGTTCTTTTTGCCAAGATGACAGACTTCCTAGGGAGGCCACCCAGATCACTGTAAAGTCACATGAAAAGTGAGACCATTTTCTAACCTTTTTAAAGGGAATTGGTAACAGTGCGTAGTTATGCTCCACAAGCCACGGAGATATGCCTAAATTGTCACCTCTAATTAGGGCAGCATGGCCTGAGAAATTATTTTTAAATTTTTTCAACTTCTGAATTTTGATCTTTCACACCAAATTTGCAATGATGTACACTAAATTCATTGTTTTATTAGGATAATTCCCGTCCCGGTAACTCTTTCATTTCTTACAATTTTCTTTTCCAGTTCACTGGATAGAGACAAAAGAAGTTATAATAATCGTTAAGAGTATTTCAATCATGTTACTATAAACAGACATTTGCTTAAGGAAGGAAATATTTGATATATAGTCCAACTCCCTCAGTTTTCTTAATTAATATCAGAAACCTTGGCCTAACTTCCTTAAAACTTCAATGTTAGTTTTTCAGCTACAATATGGGTTTGGAAACAATATCTAACATCGAGGATTTTGGGGAGTCAATATACTTCATACAGAAGAAATGTGACACATACAGACATTAGTAGCTGTTGTAATAATAATTATTATAATCATTGCACAGTTCCTAAATCTGTACTGGGTGATTTATTAAATCACAACTCCTTTGGCATGTCTTCTGTTTCTCAGTTCACTCTCTGTTCCCCTGGTTTTCTCCAAGTGAATTCACAGGATCAGATTATCGGAGCATAATTATTTTAAACTTGTTAATAGTTCCAAATACGAGGTATAAGTTAAATCACT
Source organism: Hystrix cristata (assembly GCA_004026905.1). Taxonomy (NCBI): domain Eukaryota; kingdom Metazoa; phylum Chordata; class Mammalia; order Rodentia; family Hystricidae; genus Hystrix; species Hystrix cristata. The sequence goes on from PVJO010000324.1 coordinate 204,681, forward strand.
AAAGTGGTATCATCATAGGGTGTTAAATTAATGCATTAAGTAATCTTAAGTAAAAAAGTCTTTATTATGGACCACTACTGTTATTATAAAATATATTTAGACAACATATTTTGTAAACAGCAAAATGACTAGTCACATGGCAAAATGTTAACAGCTATTATCTTGTTTAAGAGGATTGCTATTCCTTTTCTTTATTCCATTATACTTCCCTTTACTTCACCTATACTTTTTTTTGTAATAGTTCCTTTTTATATTTTTTAGGAAAGTAAGTAAAACATTATTTTTTGTACAAGCAAATAAATGCGATAAATGGTATGGCATTTGTAACATGGTCTAATTGATTCTTGGAAAGAGTAATACATTTTCCAAGTAGGAAAATTCCAGAAATTCAGAAATGATTCTCAAATGAAGCAAGATGAGTGAAACATTACCTGCTAGGTAGAACTGACACCCATTTGTAGACAGAGTTCACCTGAGTTGTTCTCTTAGACCATAAATGTTTACTAAGGCAAAGTTTGCGAGAAGCTGAAAGGACGTTTTCAAGCTTCAGTAATTTTTCTAGTTGGTCACTGAATGTAGCATCACTGTGTTTCATGACATTCCACTAGTAAGTGTATATATATTTTTTTTAAATTTGGGTATTAAATTGCTATCTAACATTATGATAATTACAGATTAGAAAATCTCTCTCTCTCTTTTTTTTTTTTTTTTTTTTTTTTAAAGATAGGGTCTCACTATGTAGCCCAGGCAGTTGTAATGCCTCAAACTTGTGATCTTCCTGTCTCGGGTTTCCAAGCGCTGAGACTGCAGGTATGCACCACCATACCTGATAAAAAATTCTTGTTCTTTTCTTGTAAATAATGTTTATCAGACCTATCTCAATCAGTTTTCCATAACGTTACCCCTTATTTTATTTTGATATTATTGTATTTTGTTTTGATTTATATTTTATATATTTCAGATAGCTTTTATTGATATACTTCTGTTCCAAAAAGATTTAAAAAAGCAACATTGTCTTACTGATCTTTGTGTGTCCTGACTGTCAAAACGTGTATTAAACCCTTCTCATGCTCTCGCTCTCACTCTCATCTGTTAAAGAAACCAGTGATGTACAAAACACGTTCTCTTCCTCCAAAAGTTTAATACTGAAGAATGACAAATAAAAGTACGCAGTCTATTATTATGCAGCATTTGATTATACTATAAGGTATAAACACAATTGTCTCCAGAATATCATTTACAATAATGCCCATGATATTTGGAAGCAAAATAAAGCATTTGAGATTTATACTCACTCTAGATAAATTATTTTGATTTAGATTCATTTAACTGCATTTTTGCACATTAGACAATTTGCCCAAAGGGCTTAGAGACATAATTTATGATCTATTCAATAATTCCTCAAATAATTTGTTTTGTATAAAATATTTAGTCAAAGTGACTTTTTTCTGAAAGCAAATAGAGAGGAAAATATTTGCACAAGACATTTGGATGATTTACAAGCATATCTTGGTTTCCACAAGATAATTCATTTCATACTAATTCAAATATTCCAATATATCGCCCACGACTTGTATGCTCAAACCTCTGCTAAGTGCTTTGGGAGCAAACATAGGAAAATATTTAAAATTTACATACATTCAAAGCAACATGTCTGTAAAACATTGTATAATATTACTTATAACATTACTTCAAGAGATATGATAACCGAGAAATTAGTTACTGGAATTAAGTAAATTTGTCAGAGAAAGTCGGGATAAGTTTTTGTAAATTAACAATATTTCTATATGTAGAGAAAGAAAATGTATCACGTCCCTATCACTACATGCCTCAGTTTTTCAAAATGTCATTTTGATTTCCTACATAGTTTCAGTTTCTGAAACATTTTTGTAAGTCCCAGGAAATGTTCAACATCTGCTGTATAATTACACACCGTCATCATTTCTTCAAAATATTTTACAGAACTCTAAGTATAACTGAACCAAAATAGGAGGTAAAGCAGGCTCAGAGGAGGGCCTGGATTTCCATGTTTAGGTTTCTCTTTGTATGAACTTACTGGCAAGACCTCATTAGCAAGAGAGACAGATTTGTATTTCCGTAGTCCGTTTCTGACCTGATGAAATTTTGCAACCTGCAGACTTCATATTTTCCCTCTACTTTCCCTCTCTCTTTACTTATTTGGGAGCATTTCATCTAAATCATGGCTCGTCGGACAGTCCTTTGTGAATCATAATCTGCTCTGATACCACTATCAGTGAAAATGGTGCTGTCAACATTTATGTCAACGCTGAGGTTGTAATTTTTGACAGTAATGTTCCCGGGCTTGATCTAAAACTCTCTGTTCACACTGACAGACCTGCCTGTCAGTCCCTTCTGCCTGACACTTCTAAGTGACTAAGGACTTGGTGGGACTCACTCTAGGAAAAAATCTCATTCCAAGTTCTACCATTAGGTCCCTGGCTCATCTGGAAGAACTGACCACGTTACCAAGAGATAAATGGATGTAACAGCGCAGGCACTTGGCTTGCCCTTACGTTGCTCTATCATGTTCATAAATATCTGGAGAAATAAAATATACCAGTACTGAATTTTTCCCGAAGACTGCATCTTGTCAAGATCTAGTGAATCAATCTGAAGCTCCATTAAAGAACATGGGTCTATCAGAGCTTACTTAGTGTTTTAAAGTACAAAATTATGCTCTAAAATTTTATGATTTTGAATGATTAAAGTGCTTCATTTTGCACAGTTCTACCATATCATACTCATCACTATGCCCCAAATGTGTTGTGTTCCTCTCCTCATCTATATTTTTGGTCAAATACTTCATCCTCTTAGATATTACTTCCATTTCTCTAAAAGTATTAGATTAAAAAAAAAATTAAAGAAGTTAAAGATATACAAAACTAGAGAATATTGGCAAAACTGGTACACTCATATATTGCTTATGACACTGTAAATGGGTATAAGCCTTTTTATAAGCAATTTGGGATTATATAACAAAGGCAGAAAAAATATGTGTATATATATATCCTTCCCAGTAATTTTACACAAAGGAATACATTGTGAGGGGATAATTCACAATAAGATAAACTCTATATGCACAAAAGCATTCAATGCAACATTATTTCTAACAGCTAAAATTAGTTATAAGTAATGTCCAATAAAATGGGCTAAGCATATATTACTTTAAATTGATTACATTGTTCAAAACATTAAAGATGTACAATTCTCTCTATTATAGTCTACCTTATGACCGCACTCTTCACTCTCCCTTCTGACCTGCTTATTTCTGTGCTGCCTAAATATAAACATCTCTGAACACATCTGTGCGCTGTCCCAGGTTCTGCAGCAACTCTGAGGATCCAGGTGGAACAGCGGCTTCCCCCTGTAGAAAGTGAGTGACTTCTCTGTGTTCCCCCGTAGACTGCAGTCCCTGTGTGGATGAGAACCAACTCTTATCACTGTATTCTTGAAGTCTAGGACATTTCAGAATATTAATAAGTAAGAGTTGGCTTACTTCACATTGAAAAAGATGACATTAATTCCTTGATTAGTAACAAAAGTAAAAAATGAAGAGCATTTGAAGTATAGGAAAACACTTTAAATATGAGAACAGGAGTCAAAGTAGAGAAAGCAGGCAGAAAATTATATGAATTTATATTGATGTAAGTATAAGTAATTTAAATTTTATCATTTATTTCCCCAGTATAAATACAAAATATAAATGATATGGTCAATAATTGTATAATAGCTTTATGAATCAGAGTATTTAAAATGTAATAAATATTTCTTAACTTTGTAAACTTTCATTTTCTGTATTTCTCTTATATCTAAGGTTGAGCTCCTTAGACAAACAAGTAAATTTATCTGAGGGCTTGTTTCTTCTTTTGCAAAATAAACCCAATTAGAGCAACCTCAAAATATTATTACTACAGTAAAAGAAACCATCTAGTGAATACTGTGTATATTCAAAGATGGTGTTTTTAATTAACTTTCAGAGATTGTGTTTAAACTTGGGCTTATCTGTTTCCAGTCTCAAAGTTGGTTAGACTTCATAGATGGACTTCCATCATATTATTTACTACTAGTAGTCATCTCAAATCTATATCTATTTATATCTCTATCTACACACATGCCCACAGTAAAATACAACCTTTTAATAGATGAAGTATCTCCACATTATCCATGGAAAATATGTTTCAAGTGACAGCCCTCCAGTGAATTCCTGAAATCATGGAGAGCACAGAAGCCTATATAGACTATATTTTTCCTATACATGCATAGTTGTTACAAAATTAAGTTTACAAATTAGGCACATAAGAGATTAACTGTATCTGATAAAAAAAATTGTAACACTAAACTATATAGTATGATACAAATTGTTTAGAGTAGAAATTGTTTAATGCTGACAAGTTTACTTAATACATTTGGATGGTGTTTAGGTAACTAAAGGCACAGAAAGGGAAACTATAGATAAAGAAGGGTGGCTGTATTTCTGAGTTTCCAGAGGTACCACCAAAATTGGGATATTGAATAATTCCATCAACTTAAAGTATTCTTCAGGTTGTACCTTTGTAGTCAATCCTTCCCTCTAACTTACTGCCTCATAATCACTGGACTGTTTATGTTTCTACCACTTTTACTTTTTCAGAGTGTATAAATGGTATCACATACAGTTAGCCTTTGGAGTTTGGCATTTTTAACCTAGCATAATGCATTTGAGATTCGTTCACGAAGCTGGGTTCACACTATGTTTTCTGTTTTGTTGATGATTAGGAATGCACCATGGTGAATTTATCTAGGTACCAGATGAAGGATATTTCTACTGTTTCTAGTATGAGACAATTTTGAATAAAGCTGTTATAAACATTTATGACAGGTTTTTGTGAATGTAACTTTTATTTGCTTTCAAATAACATTTAGGAATAGGGTTGTTTGCCGATATGTAAGTATAATTTTACTTCCTAAGAAATTGTCCTCAAAAGTGGCACTCAAAAGTGTACCATTTTTCGCTCTTACTAGCAGGGTTCTTGTTGCTCTATATTCTTACCAACACTTTGTTTTGTTTGCTATCTTTTTTTTTTTCCCAATGTAATCAGTGGGTAGTGCTATGTCACTTTGATTTTCATTTGAATTTCTCTTATGGCTTATTATGTCAAGTCTCTTTTCATGTTTATTCTCCATTAGAACATTACATTTAAGGGTTTCTGCTTTGTTTTTACCTTATGCTTTTTGATGTCCATATTCTCCATGATGAAATAAACAACGCATCTTCAGCACCCACTTCATGATGAGGTTGCACAAAATGTCTCTGAGTTGGCTTCATTAGAACCTCTTATTCCCCATGGATGGTTATAAGGGGGTGAAAGAGACTAGGCAGCCCTCAAAACCTACATCCTTTACTGCCTAACGTCTTTGAAGATTTACAGTTCAATGGAACACCCCCTTTGTCAATACAATCTTGTATCATCCTATCACATGAAGTTCTCCACTATTTTAATGCAATCCACTATAAAACTGAAATATAGAAAACTGAGGTTAATAAACCAGAAAATGTTTCAGAAGTTGTTTATTCCTTTTCCTCCTGCTCAGGCTCCATTCACTGTGCAGATAAATTGCTAATATTCTATGCCAAAATATTTATTGAAAGTTACTGTGTATAAGACACTATGTTAGTTGCTCAATAAATATTTGTGGAACTGAACTGAAGATAAATATGCCACACTATATATTCTAAATCCATAATTTACAATAAATCATTCACATGTTTCATGTCTGAAAGTCACACTGGGACTTTTTACTAAGCACTAACAGCCTGCTAGATATAGTAGATGATAGAACAGATGAAAAACATAACCCCAGACTTCAAGAGTTTGTGATTTTGATTGGAAAATATATATGTGTAAACTGAGTGAAAATACTTACACAAAATGTGCAAAATTATACATTTATACTTACACGAATGCAATGACTGAGATGACTTTAGCTTCAGGAAATGATTTCCCAGTGGAAATGGACCATTATAGCTGCATAATAGATGGGTATGATAAAAATCACAATTATTTTCTCAGGCCAAAAGGACAACAGACATAAGAATCAACCCAGGAAAGTCAATGAGGAAAGGGAACGTTCATTAGGTTGCAGTGTGGAGCCTGCCACTCGGAAAGGGAAAAGAATGGAGAGTAAATTTAGCAGCCAAGTTGTCCCTCTGGCAAGAGATAGCTGAGAGGGGCAAGGTAGGTTTCCCTGGTGCGCAGCACATTTATATTAGTGCTTGTAAATTTAGAATATCAAGTTGACGACCGCGTTGAGAGCTCATGGCCAGAAGTACTGGCAATAAGATTGAGAGCAAGACATCAGTTTTCTGAGGAAAAAAATCCTGTTCCTATGAACTGAGGAGCACATACATAAGGAGTAGTACAAAAGTCATATTTTGCCTTTGTCAAGATAAAAGCATAAATATAGCAAATATAGCATAAGGAAAAAGGCCCGTGGTAACCACTGAACCACAGAAAGAAACGGATTTTGTTTCACTTGGTCAGAGAACCGAAGTCAGAGATTGAATGGGAGCTATGAGAATGTTGAGTTGAGAGAAACTGAAAAATATTTAACTTAAGCGAAACTAATAAAAATTGATATTAATGACCATAGCTGAAAGAAATAAGGGTTGCAAAAAATCGTGACATCTGATATTCAGTATTTTAACCAAGAAAAGTTTGACGTCACCCTTTAGTATTACGTTTTCTCGACACTTATCTTCCAAGATCATATTATGTTTTACTGGTCCAGATCTAGTCATTTCCAACCTTTAATTATATAATTCTTTCTTCTTCCCTAAGGAGAAAGTTCATGTCATAAATGCAATATACCAATAAATATAAACAACAGTGGAGTTGACCTTCAAAGCTTTTAGAGAACCAATAAAATTTGATTAAATTCTTTTGTTGTTATTATGTTTTCATCACCTGTGTCATTATGTCTACACTTCTGAACTCCACCTGGGAGCAGCAGTAACAAGGTATCACAAAACTGTCTCTTTTCACTCTAATTCCAACCCCCCAGAAGCAGCAAACCTAGGAAATCTCAGGAGAAAAGCCCTTGTCATACTGTTTGCTGCCCAATTTTTAAAACCCAAGAGGTTTAGCTACTAGCAGTTTCCAGAGTTTCAAAGAAGCTTACTAGTTTGGGACTATTTATCTATAATAAGCTTCTAAATAGTCAACATAAAAACTATGAGTCTTCAGCTTTGTCTATGCTGATGAATATTCTTGGAGGATTTCTGAGAAAGAGGAGAGTTCGACACACAGAGGATGCCATAAGGTTCCATTCCTCCATTGTTACCTAATATTTACAGTGAGAATTATACCATTGCACAGCTAAAGAGACCTTGGAGATAATCTGATTTAATGAGTTCATTTTGTAGAAAGGTGTGACAATGAGTTACCCAGGATCATATAGTTATTTAATAGAAGAATTGAAATAGGAATCAGGTTTTATAACTCTGCACAAGCACACACTCCATTCAGAAATTGAATTGAATTCACTTCACCAGAAGCCCAGAGCTGTTCTACAAAAGAAGTAAAAAGCATAATATTTTTCCTCAATAGCCTTGCACTGTCTACAAAGTACACAGGCAAAGGAGATGATTCTTTCTGACTGCGTATGCTTCTAACCTAAACTGAATCCATGGAAATAACAAATATGTGCTGCCCTAGTACAGAAACCTTAATGAAGGGAGCCATTAAGTTGAGCCATGAAGAATGGTGAGAAGATGTATGGAGGGGGAAATATTGTCCTGTAACGTGTAAGTATAAATGTACAGGGCTCTGGATTAAAAGAATCAGAATGGAGATCACATATGAACAGTAAAAACAGGAGACACTGTATATCATCATAGTTTTTAAGACTGAAAGATGTTGGTAATAGAGAAGTATTTAATGTAATTTTAAGCTATTCTCTGGGCTTCTCACACTATCCTAAAATAACAGTAAAAATGTAACTGTTGTAGTTCTTTTGGGATGCTTAATAAAATATTATACATTAGTTCTGTGGCTTACAAATAAAAGACAGTTATTTCTCACTGCCCCTGATGCTGGGAAGTTCAAAATCAAAATGTCCAGAGATGAAGGGCCCCATTTCTCACAGATGACTTTTAGCTGTGTCCTCAAATATTGGAAGGAGAAGGTAGCAATCTGTGACCTCTTCTCTGAAGAAAATAATCCCACAGATGAGGGCTTGAATCTTGCGACCTACTATAAGGGCACTAATTCATCTATTACCTATTCTCCTCCTGAGAGGCTCCATTTTCTATTACTTTTAGGCTTTTTCTCTTAAAATGTTTTTAAATTTTGAAGTATTCAATACTCTCAAAATAATTCAAAAATGGTTCCTATTGCAGAAAGACCAAACCGGCTACAATTGGATGACAAAATACAAAGAGAAGCATTAACTATTCTTTGAGTACATTCAGGCATAGTGCCCTTCCTATTACATAGCCTGGAAAAATCTTGTAGTTCTTTAGACATTTACTCAGGGATATCTTGCCCAAGTACCTACTGGGAAATAGTCCTACACTGAGCACTGTCCTAGACACGCTTAACAAATGACAAACGTATGTAGCAAAAAATACAAAACTGTTTCTAAATAATTTAAAGGCACCTCAATTTTAAGCTCAAAAGTCTTTATAAGAATATAAAAAGTCTGAATCCAACCCAAGTGAAATTTATGGCAGACAACCAATTTAACTATACCAGGCACACAATTTAAGCATATTATACAACGAAAATCTTAGCCATCATGAGAATACTCAATTGTTCAACACTATGATGCAATACAAATCTTAGACTGGTCAACCAAAGATGCTGAAACAGTTCATGTAACAGTACCCTGTAAGTACAAGACATGAAGAAAGGCATAAAAGATACTAACGTGACTAAAATAAGTTCAATAAATGGTAACTACCAGGATTATAACTTTAAAAATAACTACTGGTGGGATGTAACTAAAGGGAGATGAGAAAGAAATTATGATTAGTGAACTTAGGGACATAGCAACAAAGGCTGCCTGAAGAAGGGGTATGCGTGTGTGTGTGTGTGTGTGTATGTGTGTGTGTGTGTGTGTGTATGTTGAGAAACAGAGAGAGAGAGACAGACAGACAGAGACAGAGAGTTCTGTGGAACATCAAGAAACTTTACCCACCATGACCATCATCACCCACAAAAAGAAACAGGTGAAAAGAAAAAATTCAGCAAGAAATAATTTTCAACAGTATTCCAACTTTGATGAAAATTGTAAGCCCACAGACTCAAGAAACTCAACGAGCCTCAAGAACAAGAAAAATAAAATGAACCATCTTATAGCACATAACAATCAAATTGCTGAACACTAATGATCAAACAAAAAATTAAAGTAGCTAGAGAAGGAAAAGAATATGTATTTCAAAAATGAAGTAACAACATAAAAGCTGACAAAATTTATCATCAACTTACCTTACTAAAAGAATGTTTAAAAAATCCTTTGTAGAAATAGGAAGTAATAAAAATGGAGATATGAATCCATACAGAGTAATAAAAACTGGAAGTCAGAACTAAATGAGAAAAAAATACAAGAATACCTCAGTTTGCTAATGCTGCTCTTCATGAATAATTCTGTTCTGTTCGTTAACAGAAACGTTTGGCAAAATTTTGCTTCCATTCATGAATCCCACATGGGGTGACGGACCTGACCAGGGCCATCTGCACAGCACAAACTCAAAGGGTGTCATCTTCCCCAGAAATTGTGGAATGAATTAAGTTCGTGAACCAATACGTATATATATATAATTTCTTTTCAAATAAAAATATCCTCGTATTTTAGAGTTGCAATGTATGCATAAGTTAAATACTCAGCAACGGTATAAAGATTAAGTGAGAAAAAAATAGAACATGCTACTGAAATGTTCTTATACTGTATGTAAAATATTACACTATACCTTGAAAGCAGATCTGATGAAGTACTCTAAACCCTAAGAACTATGAACATAGAAAAAAAAAAGAGCTGTAGCTAATAATTCAAGAAATGGAGTAACACAAAATCATAAAATAATTCAAGTAATCTAAATGAGGAAAGAAAAAAGAGGGAAGAGAACAAAATTATGAGATAAAGAACAAACATGTTGCAAGAGGGTGGATCACAACCTGTGTATCAATATCCCATTAAATGCCAGCAGTCAAAACATCTAATAACAAGAGGCAAGAAGTGGGTAAAAAGTGAGGCGTAAGCACATGCTGCTTGTGAGGTGTGTAGAGTGAATAGAAAAATGCAAATAGATTCTAAGTAAAAGAATGTGAAACAATAGATCATATTAAAGCTAGGACAAAATAACTCATAGTGGTTTATTAATATCAGTGAGGATAAATTTCAAGCAAAGATTATATGAGACCCAAAAATTTATTACATAATGATAAACAGGTGAACTGTTCAAGTAGAAAAAGTTTATTTTCTTCCTTTTTTTTTTTTCCCTTTTCCAGGTACTGAGGACCAAACCCAGTACCTCTTGCACACTTAAGCAATTGCTTTAGCACTGAGATACATCTTCAAATCAAAAGTCAAGTTGTAAATGTTTATACTGTCAACAACAGAATGTGAAAACATGAAGTGAAAGCTATAAAATTCTTAGGCAATACTGAGAAATCGATAATATCTTCAGAGGTTTTGCTAACCTTCCATCTAAAATTGATAGAAAAAATAGAAAGCTAACAAGGATTTAAAAAATACTATAAAGCCAGTTAATTCAATTCATATATAATACAAACAGAATAATACATAACATGCATAATAATTATAATATTGATGCATTGTTGACATATAATATGCACGTATACAATGCATTTATATATATATAAATAATATGTGGTAGACATAAAAATTACATCATCAAACAGCAGAACATGTTCAAGTATACACAAAAATTTTCTAAATCATAAATATCATTATAGGACTACATTATCCAGACAAAAGTACACAAGTCATTTAAGGTAATTTTTCTGACGATAGGAATTAAATTAGATAACAGTAACAGAAAAACTTCTGGAAAATATCTAATACTTGGGAAAAATACTACCATTCTAAATAACACATGATTCTAAGAAGAAATGAGAAGCAATTTTAATAAATGAAAGAGAAAAAGCATTTCAGAATTAAGACCTGATGCCAAAGCAGTAAATAGAGTATGTATAATGTTCTAAACATACATTAGGAAAGAAGAAAGATTACAGATCGATAACCTCTGCCTCTACCTTATGAAATTTAAGAAAAGTGATAAAGCCCTATTAAACACAAGGAAATAAGCACAAAGGTCAATGGAATGCAGAAACATTAGAGAAAAAATAAATAAAGCAAACTGATTATTTAAGGACGATACAATAAATAAATCTCTAGCCAGACTCACCGAAAAAATTAAACAAAGACAATAATCAATATGTTGAATAAAAGAAGTGACATTACTACAGAATCTACAGATATTAAGGAATAATTATGTAATAACATGAATAATAGTATTTCTAGGATATGAAAACTTGGATAAAATGAACAAATTGTATAAAAGACAAAAAATACTAAAGTTCAATGAATAATGATGACATTCATTGAATAAAGATGATGTGAATGGTCCAATATAAATTCAAGAAACTGAGTTGTCTTTAAAAAGCCTTCCTATACAGGAATCTTAAGTTCTAATTGATCTCACTGGTGAATTACAACAAACATTTAAGGATGAAATAAAGTACATGCCACACACACATCCATAAAACTGAAAAAGGAGGCAATTTTTCTCAACTAATATTTTTAAAGGAGTATTATCTGCTACTTAAACCAGAAATTACTTTCCAGAAAAAAAGTATAAAACTAAGGCATAAATCTTGATTTCCAAATAAAGTTTTATAAACCCAAACAAAAAATAATACTTATCTCTCAGTATCATAGGAATGGACTGAAAGACACCTCGTGGATCTTAAATCCCTTGTATAAAATGGTAGAGAATTCATGTATAATCTACGCATATCTTTCTGTACACTTTAAATCATCTGTAGATTATTTACAACATTGATAAAATATAATTGTTAAATATATAGTTGTTACATGGTATTATTTAGCATATAAAGGCAAAAATTTGTTTTTATTAGTTAAGACAAAATTGTTTATTTCAAATATTTTCAATACATAGTTGGCTGAATTCATGGATGCAGACCTGAGCATACGAAGGAAAAGCTAGATGTTCAGTATATCATTACTATGGGGGTTTATCTTGGGAATACAAGATTGGTCTAACAGGCAATTAATTATCTAAAGAGTCTGAAAAAAAGTGATCATGCAATAGACACAGGAACACATTTTATAAGATCCAATATCTATTCTTGTTAAAAATTCTTGTCAAGATATGAGCAAAAAATCTTTCTCAACCTTAAAATAAATATGTAGAAAAAAGGTACAGTTAGTATAATACTTAATGGGGCTGGGGATTTAGCTCAGTGATTAGAGTGCTTGCCTTGCAAGCACAAGGGCCTGAGTTCGATCCCCGGCACCATAAAATATATATATATATATATATATATATATATATATTACTTAAAATACTTAATGGTTGAAGGACTGAATGATTTGCATTAAGATTAGAACTAGAGAAGGATGTTTGCCATTATCACTTCTCTTCAACTTTATGCTAAAGTATCTCCTCAGTGAAATGAACAAAAGAAAAGCCATCTAGATTGGAAAGAAGAATGTAATGTTATCTTTAATCATCAGCATGATTGTCTATGTAAAATATGTTGATGGCATACACCAGACTAGTAAGTCAGCTTTAAAAGGTTATATGATTGAAGATACATACCATTAAAAACTATTGTTTCTGTATACTAGCAAAAACAACTAGGTATTGAAAATTTTAAGATAGTTTTTAACAGCTTAAAATAATATATGTAGTTACAAATGTGATAAAAGTAGTCTACCAGATGCAAAAATCTGAAGACATAAGGACTAACTAAATGGAGAGATGTACTTTGTCCACAGTCACAAAACTGTACATTGCTAAATGTTAGCAAACTAAGTTATGTGTCCTGTGCAATTTCAATCAAAATCTTAGCTAGCCATTTCACAGACATTGTCAGAATGACTGAATTTTATATGAAAATACACAAAATGTAGACAAGCATGGTGCAAAGCACTACAGGTTACAATTAGTGCAAGGTCCCAGTCCAAGGGGAATAAACGACAGAGGCATGTCTGAGAAGGGTGATGATCATGTGAATATTCCCACCGCCTGGACATACAGCTGCTGCCCTTTCTACTCAGCTGACACTCCTCTCTTTTTCACTTGGTCAATTGAGGGATTTTGTTCTTTAGTTAAAGGGTTTCCTGATGCTCCTTTGTGCTCTGCCTGGTTTCCACCATCTCTAATTCTCCTTCTCCTGGCTACCGCCAAAAGATGGCTTTTATACCTAAACGATGGGGTAAACACCCAGGAGAGAAACCACTGATTCCTATTCAGAAAAATGCTATTGAAATTCTTGCTGGTTGTTTGAAAATTTCACTGAAGTGTAGCTCCTTCTCCTTTTTTTGCTATAGAAAGGATTTTTTTTTTTTTTTCCCCTGAAGATGCTAGCTGGTCTGTTAAAACCTTTCGCTCTTAAGCTGTTCCTCCGCATGGCTTCCATTATGAGTGTGGCTAAATAAGTCTTAATGAATCCTCCTTTATCAGCACGACTCAGCTCTTCTGAGGAGGATTTGCTACTTTTAATTCTATATGAAACACAAATGGGTCACCAAATTGTTCTGTGCTATTACTGACAGGATATGTTGGCATCATTTAATTACATTAAACATTCAATTTTTGAGCCTTATTTAAGTGATACGACTATACGTACTCGGTATAAAGGATATAAAAAGTCATGTCCATGGTACTAAACTGGACTTGGCAATTCCATTATGTAAGGAGGAGACAAAATCTGGGCTAGCTAGTGCATATCACAAATGACTGTAAGTAGAAATATACGTGGAAATCAAGTACTTCCTAGAATTTGTGAGCATATTCATGTATCATGAGGTCATAGTATCATAATGATCAAGACATCTGGGGACGTTGCCCTTTGAAGACAGACCATTCAGCGCTTCACTTGAGAAAAGTCATCGAAAAGATGCACTGAGCATCAGTGGGCGTCCCTTCCTTTGAATGTTATTGTAATTTTGTTTATATAAATATTTGCTAATTACATAGTGTATTCTACTCTAGCCTTAAATTACGCCTTAAGTAAAAATTGTATCTTAAATAAGGCGTTTCCACAATCATGTTACAATGTTCTCAGGACAAAATCCATATGTGCTTGGCTTATGAGGGCAAATTTAACTCTCTAGTTTTTACTTCGCACCAAGGATACACTATGTTTAATTTTTAAAATATTAATAGTTTTTAAATGAATGGAGGTTGAATGACATGGGAATTTAAAAAGTGAAAAGAAATATTATAAAATATTGAGGACAGTAAGACAAAAAAGAGATGCTACTTATGTAAACTGTGGAAGAGGCAAGCAACCAACTACTTTTGGAAAGTATAAAGATTGGAAGAAACTAAATATTAATAGATGAAAAGCTGCATTTAGATAGGAAGCATTTCTATTTTTTGAAGTTGAAGAAATGTAACAGCCATCATAAACGCAAAAAGTGCTGACATTCCTAGACCACATGAGAATTGGCAACTCAGGCTTTAGACTCAGGCACCCTTAGGAACTTGTTGGATTGACAAAATCAAGCATTTAATAGTGGGCAGGTATATTTATTTTTTGTGGTTGTTGAAAAAAATTACCAAAAAATTGACAGCCTACAGTAACAAAAGCGTATTTTTTCACTGTACTAGAAGCCATAAGACCAAAATAATTATCGCCAGCCCCAGTTAAAGTTTCCAAAAGGTCGTATGGCCTCTGGAGTTTTTAGGAAAATTTCCTCTCTTTGCCTCTTCCAACTCAATGGTGGGTTCCAGCATTTCATAGTTTGTGTACACATAATTTTAAAGTTCTTCTGCAGTCATGCTGCATCCTCTTTTGTCTGTCAAATCCCCCTCTGCTTTTCTTTTTTGTGGGTATTTATGATTGTATTTAGATAGACTCATATAATCCAGGACACTTCCTTTTTTCACTTAGTTGATACAGTATACATCTTTTTTTTTTTTCCAAATGAGGTTGCAGCATGTGCAAGTCCCAGAGACTGTCTTGCTATCTCTATAATTATTAGCCTATCATAATAACTACCATTGCAATTGTTACTGGTGAGTTAATATGTTTTAGAAATTTGGCTCTGCCCATGGAGAAGGCTGAATTCATGTTCCTGTACCAGCTAAATCATACTGACAAAAATTATGAACCTCTCTGTATTTTAGCTTCCCCATCTGTTAAATGCAGATATGCATGATTAATATCTCACAACATTGTCATAAAGATTAAATAGGAGACTGTACATAAGATTTTTGCACAGATTGGTCTTATTAAGTGTCCCTAAATTATAGATATCATTATTTGTATGGGATTGATAAAGCCACTAATTTATTTAAAACAAAATGCTAGTTAACCTAAAGGCTGCAAAATTTCATAAAACTGGCAGCTATTTTCAATAGCTTACAATCTATTTGATGAGGCCAAATTCAAAAGCGTATAATACTAAGGAAGTGACAAATATATAATGGAAACTATAAGTACCAGCGTTGCTCCAAGTAAGTTCTAATATTTTTATTGTGATAAAATAAGCTTAATATAAAATTTGATATCTTAACCAGTTTAACTGTAGAGTTCAGTGCTATAAAATATATTCATAATGTTATGCAACCATCAGTATCATCCAGCACCATAATTCATTGTGAATTGTGAAGAATTCTTTGAATTCTTCATAAAATTGAAACTCTATACCATTAAAAATAATTCTCCATTCCTCTTCTTCACAGATGCTGAAGATTATTATTCTATTTTCTGTCTTTATAATTTTTGGCTCTTCTAGAACCTCATGTAAATGGAATTATAGAGTATTTTTAGTTTGTAACTGACTTATTTCAAGTACCATAATTATCTTTGAAGTCCATCCATGTTATAGCATACATCGGAGTTCCCTTTCTTTTTTAAGATTCCATTGTATGTATAATCACACTTTGCTTCTCTATCCATCCATCAATGGATGTGTGGGCTGCTTCCACATTAACTACTACTAATAATACTGCTTTGAACAATGGAGTACAAATGACTCTTTGAATCCCTGCTTTCATTTGTTTCAGATATATACTCAGAAGTGAAATTGCTAGATAATAAGGTAATTATATTTTTAAATGTTTGAGGAATCACATATTGTTTTGTGAGTTCTGTGCCATATTCTACTCCCACCTACAGTGTATGAGGGTTTCAACTTCATGTTGTTTGCAAGATTTGATATTTCTGTTTTTTTCTGTTAGTAGTGGTATTATTAACTGTCATTGGGACACAATATCCAACGTCAACAATTTAAAGAAGAAAAGATTCACCTTAGCTTATGCTTTCATGAGATTCAGAGCATGATCAGCAGATTCCTAGGTAGAAACCTCATAGAGAAGGTCTTGGACAAGTTAAACTTCCTAGGTGATGGTGACTGGGATGCAAAGCAGGGGACCAGTGATTAAGAGGAATGGGATGAGGATCATATATAGTACTCAAAGTGACATTTCTATGACCCACAGTGACACATTCGGATTCATGTTTTCCTAATCAACTAGGTATTGCTTAATCCAAAGAAGTCGATGGATCAGGTTTGGCACTCATAATACAACCCTGGTTAACTTCATACCCAAACATATCTTTTTAGTTTCTCTTTGCTGGGACAAAATACTTGACACCCAAAGTTAAAGGAAGAAAGGTTTATTTCAGCTCACAGTTTGTGGAAGTCTCAGTCTATAGTCAGCTGGCTCCAAGCCAGAGTAGCTTGGTAGAGGGGCATCGTAAAAAAACAGTACATGATATACTATAAGGGAGCGATCAGCAAGCCTCCCTTTTTCTTTATCCTATCCAGGCTACAAGTATTTTGGGGGGTGCCACCCACACTGAGGGTGGGCCTTCCCATTATCCATACCCAGAACCACACTAATTCCAACCAGTGGACTAATTTAATACCATAAACCATTAATCCCAGTATCACATGTCCTAGATCTAGCCAGATCAGAAAAGCCCCATGTATGAGTGCATGAGGCCTTGGGGAGACATCTAGATACAAGTCACAACACACCTCTCTTTGAACCATATTTAACCTCCAAATAAAGAGAAAAATAAATTTGTAACTCCTCCCAACATAATATAATTATCTGGCATACAACCAGAAATACAATGATAGCTTCCTCACAGTCTCAACAGTTCTAGAATTTTTCAAAAATCCAAGTCAAAGTCTCTTCTAAGAAGGTATTTTTTAATTGCTAGTCATGTATATCATGCACAATATGTCATGATATACATGTAAAGTATACAGTAGGTAGGCTGAAAACATGTTGTCAGTACACTTGAATAGAGACAAAAGATCAGTGTGTCTCTCTTATGGCTCATATCTAGATGTCCTCCAAAGTCTCATGCAGTCATGGGCGTGCTGCTCAGAGGTGGCTGGATCTACAGTGTGCGGTGCTAGGATCGAGGGTGTGTGATTACTAAATCTGTCCACTGACTGGTTTGGCATACTTCTGGCTAGGATTAAGGGTGTAAGTGCTACATCCGCCCTAGGGCAGGTAGACTGCATCAAATACAAGGGACAGAAGGAGGGCTAATGTGTTCTGGCCTGCCTGCTTGCCATGGGCTATTTCTTTTCTGTGATGTCCCTCTGCCATTCCACCCTGCCTGGGAGCCACCAACTATAGAATGAAACCTCTAAAAACTGTGAACCCAAATAAACCTTTCATCCTTTAACTTTGGGTGTCAGGTATTTTGTCTCAGCAATGAAAAAAGTAAACCAGGCTATCTTCTTACATATGTACACACACACATGCACAAACACACACACGCATGCACGCATGCACTTAGTCCCTAGTTTAATGTGTGAGTTCTAAGAGATTTCTACAAAATATTGGCTTCACAATAGGAATACAAAGGTGAATGCAGAAGAGAATGAATAGAGATGACAAAGGTTGCTCCTGAGGCTGGGGCAACCTGGGCAATCAGGAAGAACCAGTTTCTTAATATTGGCACTAGTCACTCCTTTCACCAGATAAGGACTCCTGGAGCAGGAGAGATGGTGTTTAGTACATTGCATATGCTGATTTTCAGCATCATCTCTGAATTCTACACACTAGATGCCAGTTTCATCCCTCTTCAAGTTATTACAAGCTAATGTGTCTGCAGATGTCACCAAATATCATCAAGGAAGGGGTAAAAAATCTTGTCAGATAATCATTAGTTAGATTAAACCATATAAAGCATAAAGGAATTAATTTTCCAGGAGTTTTAGTAGAGGAGAGGTTAAATTAAGGTCAACCAAATATGTTAGTATTTTACCAGATAAACAAATAAACAAATCTTTTCAAACTATGAACATAGATTAAAATATTTCTTTAGTTTCTTTGGTAACAAATGTATTTTGGAGGAATAGTGTCCACGAATTAAGAGGCATCATCCTGTCAGTGTTCTTGGGAAGACAGTGCCTTAAAGGGTGCCACTTTCTGTTCTGTCTACAAGTGAGCTTACATGTGACCTTACAGGGAATAGTGCATATTTTATTGCCAAAATTGGCCTGATTTAAGAGAAATTCAAAAAATCACATATATCAGTTTATGCTACATTAAACGCATTTATACATAAAAGAAAAATAACATTGAAATGCTTCAGTTTGAGTGACATACTTAAAATTTCATCGCTGAAAACATATTCCACGTTCTAGAGCAAATATCAAATTTGATTGTATAGAACACAACATTAGAACATGCATATATATATATATATATATATTTAACATAAAACATACAATGTATTTATATATAACAAATAAGATATATATATATATATATATATATATATATATATATATATATACACACAAATATAAAAACATATGACATTGGAAAATATATCATTTTCATAGCCATGTGTTTTCTCTTTTGTGTATTCTGTTTTTTGGAATACAATGAAATTGACCATGAACATAGAAGAGGAAAATATGAAACACCTCATTTGGCATAACAATCCAAAAATATGTTCGAAATGTTCCATCCTACAAAATTTGATATTTGGAATTGTAGGTAGAAGTATTTTTCATTAACCTTTGACAGTGGAACGTTATATGAATCTTGTAAGTTAACGGGTAATACAAAAACCTGTTTTAAACAATATTTGAAAGAATTTCTAGCACTAGATAACAGTGTAAAGTTGCTGAAATTGTGGGCAAATATGCTCTTTTCTTCCTTAATATATTTTCCTTTTTGAATGTATAAGTCTCTTTGTATCCAATATTTTTACGGTCTGGTGCGGGTAATTTATTTATTTATCTATTCAACAATTTTTTTTATATTTACTACATATCAGACACAATGTTAAATAACAGTTTTACCAAGATGCATAACCCAAAATTTATCTATTGTACTTCATTTTGATTTTTGCCTTAAGTTTCTCTTGTAAAATTTCTTATAAAATCTTCTAAAATATAGTTTTCTTTTATTCACAAAAGTTTTTTATTCAATCTTAAAGGTAATATGTGTAAATTAATGCTGTTAAATTTAAAATGATGAGTCTTCTCTCCTAACAGGTATCATATTGACAGATATTTTAAAATTACAGATACTGAGGAATAAAAGATTTTGTCACATTATAACTGATGATTTCATAGATTCAAGTGGGTCCTAAAATATGTATTAAAAAAAGTGAATAAATAATTGAAGAGTGCCTCTATTTCCAGAACTATTCCATGCCTATGGAAATGCACAAACTCTACTGTGAAACATTTTCTACAAGACAAGTAATTAAGGATGGAATATTACAGTGTTAAACTGAGTGGAGGCCACCAGAAGTTGCCAGGCTCCAGGAGAACTCCAGGGTAAAACCTTGGTATATTCTTGCCATGTCCGAACTCCATGAAGACAGAAGTATGTGTAAATACCCTTTCTGATTATTAGATTTCTTCAATTTGCTTTTATTTACAGCAGTATAGTCCCTGAGCATAGTGTTTGAACTGAATGCATTTGGACAGCACAACAATACAATTCCCAGGTCCAGCATGAGTTTACATATTGCTGTGGAGATCTGTTACCTGCTCTGTATGTCTTTCCCTACATCCGATTATACACCATCCACCATTTGGGAGTTAATTAGAATTTTATTGTATTTTTTTATCTTAAGACAGAACAAGCCATGGAAATACGAAGAAAATCAGTAAATTTCATTTGATTGATCCACATTATGGTGTAATTTGTATTTGTTTAGTTCAGAAAACATGTGCATTTAAGAGCATTTGTGTCCAAGTACTAGTATAAGTTAAGTAAAAAGATAAGGAAAATATTTTTTACAGCACTAAAAATTGGCACACATTTTAAAAATATATTTTATTTCAAATACTCTCAAAATCTTTAGAATATTTTTGTAATAAAAAATGTCCTAAGCACTCAAACTGTTGATATCAAGCTGCAGCAATATCAATCATGGGTAGGTAGTTTTTTAAAACTTGATTACTTGATTTCCCAAATTCTTCTTTCATTTTGAGATGGTGGAAAGCCTATTTCCTACTCTTTTATCACAAAGAATAACTAAAACCAGGAGCTGGAATCTGGGCCTCCTGTATATGTAGCCACAAAAAGGTAAATTAACAAAACCTTCTTTACTAAGCATGCATTACATAATTCCAGAAATGTCTCAGCAATCCTAATTTCAGTACTTTTTTCTTCTGGCATTAGCCAATACATTCTAAATCATGTAAGGACATAACTTGAGAATGGCCAGATGGTTTTCTGTTGAAACACATCTTTCCTATCAGTCTGCCAAAATCCTACCATACTCATCAAGAGACACCTCTTTAAGGCAGTAATGTTCATTTTCAAAATGTGAGTGTGTTAATAGGCATTAGTGGCCTATTGTTAAGTTGGTGAAGCAATCTGACACCAACGGAGAAGGAGCAGTAGACAGTGGGAGATGGGGTTAGGCAACAGTAATGGTGAAAGAGGAGCGGAAGTCTTGGACCCTGGGGCACTTGGAGGAGGAAGGTTCAGCTAAGGTAGCGCAGAGGAGGGGGGATCCCAGCAAGGCAGACAGTGTCCTGGAAACATGGCAATTTCAGATCCATCTCAATTCTCCACACTGGGGAATCACATACGGCCACTGAGCCAGTAAGCTCATCTGTGATGTGTATGTGAACCGGGAAGGGAGAAAGATTAGTATCTATGTGACTTCCATGCACTTAGATGTTGATAATGTAGATTTACTTTGAAGAAAAGGTCTGAGAACTCATGTCTTCTCCTGGACATGTAAAATGTCTCAATTTGAGCAAACAGCTTGGGCACGATTTGGGGTAAATGGTTATCTCTTTAAGAGGTACATAGCAAACAAAATGAAACAAAACCATGATGAATACAGTGTAACTGCAGCTAGCAGTCCATCCATAGAATAGGAACACACAAGACAAAGATCGGACAGAGATGGGTGAAAGGGCAGACGCGGAAGGCAGCAGATTTGCCCGTGAAAGCTGACTGAAGTTGCTCCCTCTTTTCCTTCCCATGAAATATTCTCAGAAACCGCCTATTTGGGGAAGTAAATCCTAGCGCCTGTGGTCCTTTTTATAAGTGGAACATAAGTTTGCACGTCAGGAGTCTTGCTCAGTGTTAAACACAGCTAAATATTTTGAATACTTCTGGTGCAACGAGTAGTCTTCTAAGCTTTTTATATGCAAGGGTCATTTCAGATTTATTTAGAACATCAAGAAAGCGAATACATCATAAATTTATTAAGAGATACCTTATCCAAAAGTAGAAGGCTGATTTTGAAAGTAGAATCCAGAGGGTCAACATGACTTTTTGTGACAGAAAGAAATTCTCATTTATGAAATAATAATAATTAAGAATTTAGCATCACATCATGTGCCCAATTCCTGTGTACCACACTTTATTACAACATTTACAGTTTTCTTCGAACTTTTAACTTGTTATTTTGTTCTTAAACCAACCTAGGAATTAATGATAAGAAAACTGAAATGCACATGGGTTAATTTGTTCTGAGTCACACAGGAGTAATTCTTGGAACCAGGTTTTAAAAACAGGCATGAGAGAGAAATTCTCTATTTCAAACAATATAGTGACTCTTTGGGTTTTGTTTCAATGTGCCCTCAATAAGTTTCTTTGCTCTCATTTGAAAAGTGTAAAATGAAAGGGACCGCACTGGAATCCACCATTCTTCCTAGCATTTAAATTCTATGCCTTATGCTGATGGGGGTAGGGAGAAAGGATTAACTCTCAAGCTTCTCTGAAAGTTCTAAACACAGATTCTCTTAGAGCAGAAACTCGTCACTGTATTATTTCACTTCAAGGAATCCGGTGTAGGATACACAAAATCTAAAGGCAAGGTTTAATAGATCAGAGTGTTTATCTGAGCTTTTTCTGGTACAGCATACAATTTGGAAACATTTTCAGGATCTAGCAAAAAGAGGTTGATGATTTACATTTTGGTACATTATTATATCCTCATTAACATTACAATTTCAAAGAATAGTTAATGGCTTTTAAAAAGTTAAGAATACAGAAGTAGAAATAAAATAGATGAATAGATTCATTCATAAATGCAGAGCTAAGCATGATGTCATAGCCCTGTAATCCCAGCACTTTGGGAGGCTGAGGCAGAAGGATTGCAAGTTTGAGCTTAGTCTGGACAGATTAGTGAGACCCTGTCTCAAAACGTTAGCTGGAGGGGAGAGTCTGTAAATGTAGTTCAGTGAGATGATGTTGTATTCAGTTCCTAGTACTGTAAAAATAATGGGACAATCTAATGTTCATTTGTATGTATGGGGATGTATTCACATATTTATAGTTTTAGAAGTAAATACATATTTACTTTGTTTCTATGCTAACATAATTTTGGCTGATTTAAATTTCCAAATTTTTGCCAATAAACGTTACTTTTGTAACAAGAAAATTTATACATTTTGAAAAAATACATTTGATAATGTATCAAATTTCATGAAAAATTGCTCTTTCCCCATTCCCAATTTCTGATCACCTGAGAGAGTGGATAAGAACCTAGAATTGACTTCTCATAGGTCTTCGAGGAAGCGCAGACCCTACAGGTTTTCCCTCATGGCAAGTGGTGCCGTGTTAACCATGGCCTAAAATCCTGTTTGAGAAGCCCTGTGCGGTACTGTTAAATAGATGGTCATCTGATGGTGCCTTTTTAATAGTACATAGCATATTGTTTGCACTCAATATATTTTAAGTCTTAATATTCAATAGTAATAATAACAATGAGGCGATAAAAACAACTATATTCAGTAGCACTGCTGCAGCTGCCCTTTATGAGTTTCCAGTAGGGAAAACATGTTGCAAGCTGAACCAGAGAGGTCTTAGTATTCGACACGGTTGACCTTCCCAAACAGCCCGTGAGGCAGAAGCAGACTCCAGGCTGCAGTAATGCCAGTTTGTAGCTCCAGAATGGGGCTGATAAAATAGCATAAGGAGGACTGGAACTGGAAAAATCTGCCTGGCACCAATTACCTCTGGATCACATGTATGTTTTTATGATAACAGGGTTTGAAAGGTCTAAAAATGTCATGAGCCTGGTCGGGGTACGTAGGCAAAACCATTGTGAACTCGTTCTATTGTGAATCATATTTTCCCTACGGAATCTAATCCTAATCTGTTTAACGCTAACATCTTAGCAGCTTTTTTACAGTTCATCACATTATTAATGCATTCAGATATTTGGATACTTTATTTTGTATGTTGGATGTATTTATACATTTTTTCCCTTATGTGTTCTTGGTGAATTTTCTGAGGTGTATGGTCATTTGTGTGATGTTTTTATGTCTCCCCATGAAATAATTTTAGAAAGTTAGAACTCCTGAAAGCATCGCCCTATCCCTTTTCTAGAAAGCAATAGTTAGATGGAGGGGCCTTAAGGCTTGATAATCAATTATTTATTTTTTCCATTACTATTTTTGTCTCTTTTCTGGGATATAAGCAGTGTAAGGGTACAGTTTTATTCACAGCATAACCTTGAGAACTGGAAAAGGATCTAGATCACAGGGAGCAGTCAAGAAATGTTTTTCGAGTGCAAAAAGAATATGTTGAAAATGTTACTCTCTCAGAAAACAAATCATTGTAAGCTTTATGAGCTACCTCCCTGGTTTTCAAAGATCTTTTACATCCATGAGGGTTAGTCAGCCTGTCTAGAGTAGATCACACTGAATGGAGAGCATTCAGCACAAAGGGATGATATTCTGTGGACTTAGAAAACTTTCTTAAAAATATTCACTTTCCCCAGTCTTTCACCTTGATCTGATTATTTTCTGACATGAAATTGTGACATATCACCATTTTCTCTGGTTAAACTTTCTTTGTGTTTTGTGATCGATGACATTGATTTTAAGCATGTTTATCTCAAAACAGTTACAATTGACCAGGCTGGAAAAAAATATGATTAACCATAAAGGGGATATTCATTAAATAGTATTGTGTTAAGTGAGATACTATACTTGCACAGCAGCCAGAACAGGGAAGAAAAGCCTGCATGTATAAGACACAAATACAAGACTTGTAATGATAACTGTTATTATTCAATAATCACTCTTGGTTTTCAGTTAACATGCATAGGAAATATACTATGCCTTTTCAGTGAACTGAAAAGAGTAGCTGAAGAGAGTAAATGTGAGATAGGACCAAATAAAATTTAAGGGACTAGTTTCCTATTGTTGAAACCATAGTCCAAAAACAAAATCAAAAACAAAACAAAAAAGGTTCATATACTTTAAAACAAGCATTTGTTCATCTATTCCAAAAGCAAATGCTGTGTGTGTGTGTGTGTGTGTGTAATTTTTCAAAGAGTCTGTACTTTTTTCAAGTGTAAACTATGTGAATTGAAATGCTTCATATCACCTACCCACACAGTTATAGGAGCAGGCAAAAGAAACATCTATTGACGGTTAGTTTATTATTTGAAGACCTATGTTTAAAATCTCTAATTTCAACAGGAATATCTATTCTTCATCAACTCCTCCAGTTTTCTTCTATGATCCCCAAAATTAATCACAGACTTTTCCACCTCAAAGTGTCCTTAGGGATCAATTTATCAATCCCTGTTGTAGAAACATGAAATTAATTTACCTCACATTCAGTAGGTGGTCCTCTAACAAATTATGGGATAAGAAAAGTTTAAAAGTAGGGACTCGAGGTTTGCATGTTAAATGTGGAATAGTGACAAAAGTAAAGAGAATTCAGCACCCAGTGCAGTTGACTTTTATAAATTCTGAAAAGAGAAAGGATCCTGAGCCTGGTATCAAGTTGATCAGGTGTCATAAAACATCAACTTTTACATGAGAGTAAATTGACAAGACCGTCCTCACCACCTGTGTCTATTTCAAAGTCCAATTAAAATCGTGTTTCCTTTAAACACGCAGAGAAAGAAGGAAGTGTCTGGGCACGTAGGGGACATCAGTCGTCTGCCTCTGCAGACAGGTGCATTTCTCATGCCCCAGGGAGCAATGACGTTAGTTTCACTTTATTAATTGAGGAGACTATAGATCCATGATATCTACTTTTTCTCATTTTCTTCCCGGAGAAGGGATGCAGGGGGAAGTGGGTATGCCATGGGTAAGCAGGGGAAAAAAATACTTTTTGGGGCTTTACTGCATTCTAATTAAGCGCGATGGGAGTGAGAGTTCCTACAGCAGGGCAGCAGGCTTGGAACACTGACAAGGTCAATTATCCCCCAATAAGCCTTGCACCAGCAAGGATTAATAATATGACTAATATTAATTGAATGTGAGTTCATTGAATTTTATTTCCTATTTCCAAGTTCTCTGGGTGGGTGTGCACACCGTGGTGCCCAGAGAGTGATGGATGGAAGCGATGGAATCGCTAATAAGTCCTTAGACGTCTCTGACCACCAGGCACACAAAAAATGCAGGTTTGATTTGCTTTCTTGGTTTCTAGCCACCCCACCACCCTGCTAAGGACTGCGGGGAACTGAAAAGCAGCCAGGTTTTTTTTGTTTTTTTTTTTTTTGTTTTTTTTTTTTTTAATGCTGTTTGTTCTACAAATGAAGAAATTACAGGAGAATTCAAGTTTATGAATTTACAATTTCCAAAATGAAACTGAAATGAAACTAACTGCATGGTGTCACTTAAGGGTAATTAGATAGAGTTGATTTGTACAGAAAAATAAAATAATTGCTCCTAGTTCTTTAAAGCCAACCATGTCACATAAGTTGACCCTCTCCTCACTTTATTTTTTAGGCTTTTCTTATGAATTTTTATGCTCACAGATAGAACTTATTTTGAAATTGGAAGATACAAGGTAAATTTGCAATGATTATTGTGACATTTTAAATCACTGTACTGACTTGGGTATTGAACTGATGTTACTTTCAATTGGTTTCTTTCTTACACATTAGATACCACTTTCTTTCATGAAGATATCTTACCTCCATTCACTGATTCCATGAATTCATTGTGGAGCTGGAAAGGGACATAAGAGGATATATTATTCTAAAAAATGGAGAATACCAGTAGAACATTTCTTTGTTTTTGCAGCATTGAGTAAAAAAAAAAAAAAAAAAAAAAAAAAAAACACATAAGATTTTTTTCTTGTAATCATTCATGCTTAAAATGGTGTTTTTTTTTTTTTTTTTATTTACACTTAAAATGAACGCCATCCTCAGATTTGAAAGAGAAAAAAAAAATGAAGGTACCTATAAGTGCAACACAAGTCACAAAAAAGTGATCTGAGGACGGCTTTTGGCATTCCAGAAACAGAATAATAGTTGAGGTTTTAAATAGAATATCTCCTCCAGCTTAATCCATCTTTCAATTTTCCTACCTATTCTAGTGAACTATGGTAACTCTTCCCTCTGAACTAGTTAATAAGTACTCTACTAATGTTCATTTGTCAGTTAGTAACTAACGTTTTTGTCTCACTGTCATATTGTAATTATTTGTGATTTCTACACTCCGGAAAGCACCAGGCGAGGCAGACTGTGTACTGGGTGTTAAATATTTAATTTAGCGACCAATTCTCTAACTGGTTCCGTGTTTTGTCTGTGAAGAGAACTCCGAGATGGGCACACGCACGGTGCACGGCGAGGGATTTCTGTCCGGTGGTCCTGATGCCTCCAGAGCATCATCTGGGTAGAAGAAATGCTGATCGTGCTGGAGAGATGGGCAGGAACCGTAGGATGCAATACCTATCGCTCAAAACCTACACCATAGCATGGTGGTGGGGAGAAGCAACTTTAACTGCAAAGAAGCAAACAAGAGACTCATTAGCGCAAAACAAAGCCCCAGGCTGGGCTCTTCCAGAGGCACCCGAAGTTCAGGGCAAGGAAAAATGCGCTGGAGAAGTTAGTAACATCTGTAAGTTTACATGTTGATAGCTTAGGGGAGTCAGGATTACGATTATTCAGAAATACTGATGAGAAGGGTCTTAATTAAGGAAAGGAAGATTTGAGCGGAAGATGTATCACTGGAGGTATTGTTCTGTGCACTGCCCATTTCCTCCTTTTTCTTTTGATCTTTCACTTCGTATCACCCAGTGAGACTTCCTCGTCCAGGGCTAATGATACCGTTTCTGATACAGAACCTGCTCGGTGAGTTTTGTCTTCTTATTCTCCCTCCTCTGTGAATCGGGTTGGTAACTGCATGCCCCAGGAAGTGACAGCAGCTGACAGCTAGAATATTAAAGTCAGATGTCTGTGACTGGGGTTCATTGAAAGCACATTAAGAAGGATGCAACCCTTCCAATTCAGTCGCACATTTTGCTCTTCAGTTTTTGAAACCAAACTACCTGGAGTCTCTGTTGAAACACACTGCAGTGTCCCCTCACCCGTGTCTTTCAGAATGTGATCTGCCATTGCTTTCTCCAATTCCCATTTTCTCAGTTAAATGCATAGCATATCTGTAAATGGTATTTATCTTAGTGTAAATAGAGGTTGGATTATTTTGTACATCGTTCCTATGTGTTTGACCTCTGCCACTCTTTATAGTATTCTATGAAAAGCATTAACATTTGGATTCTAAGAATCCAGGCAGGAATCTTGCTAGTTACCATTATAGATAAAGTAACATGTCGAACTCAGAATAACACTCTGTGCTTATATTTGGAAATATACATGGCTGAAACGATGTTTAAACTTTTTGTTGTTTTTACATAGTGTGTTTCTGTCCATACAAAATGGTTCTATAACCCTACACTTTCCTAATTTCTCAGATAATGAGGACCAAACTGGGGATACAAGGAGTCACAACTCATATGGGAAACTCAGCTAGGAAACTAGCTTGATGGTTAAAATATGAGAGTTTTCTTTTTCCAATGGCTAAGGAGTAGAGTATGTGGTTTCTTGGGATACCCAGAGCTCTGTTTCATTTTGAAGCCCCTCTTTTCAGAACGGGGAAAAAGTAAAATTTCCCTCCCTCTTTTCTATAATTGTAGTGCATTCTCTTTATGTTTCTCTCCTCTGTAGCCATAAAATTTGAGACTGTTAGGCTACTCGATATGAAAGACTGTACATGTGACACTAGGAGGAATATAATTAAATTTGAATGGTTCATAAAACATTGAGTTTGAGTTATATATCTGCAATATATTTTGAATAAATTGTGTACATTTTCAGAGTCTTATAATTGGTTTTAAAATACTATATTCTCCAATATTCCAGATTGCAAGAATTAAAGGCAACAATCTATGTAAAACACCTACTTTAAAGAAAGTTAGGAATCAGATGGGAAAACGTAAGAAACTCATCCAGGTCCAAATTCCTTTAACATAAAACGAATGTGTCCAATTAACTAAATAACATTGAGTGTGTTGCTGGGCCAAGCAGTGATCTTGTGTTTCGTCAAGAGTATGTAGCTCACATGAGGTTGCGTTTCTGATGTCCCTCCAGGAAGAACAGAAAACTGAGGTTTAAAATAACCTTTCTTGTGCCGTGAGTTACACCCATGACTGGAATGATGACTTCTTGACTTCAGAGAACTACTCTCGCTCACTGAAGCCTGTTTTATAGGTGTCACTAGTGCACCACGTAGAGAAGCAAGACGTGCATTTTGGTGCAGCACTGTAATGAAGAGCACGATAATGTCCACAGTCACATAAACACTGAAAGGTCTGAAAAATGTTTTGAAAGTCATCTTCAGCAGATAAGAAGTCTTCAAGGTAGAAAACTATCTGATACAAAAGTGGATGCCCACACTCCATGTAAATATTAATACTTAGGACACCTGTTTAATTTATGCCACCCTAAATAGAAACTTTTCTGAATGTATTTTCTTGCATTTAGGTCGCTTCATATACAATATCACGATGTAAAAAGACATTTGAGAAGCAGTAAAGCTCATGTTTGCCTCAGTTTCAGCAATGAGACACTTACAGGTGGGTAATTTCCAACAGCCTTTCTTCTGTATTGCCATTTCTAAGGAAAATGCGGGGTGGTGCACAAAAGCAAAAAGAAAGCAATAAGCCATTTTTAAAAGCAAAACCTCTTAGTAGAAAGGGAAATGCCCACAGTGCTAACTCTTTTGGATGGACAAAACATGCAACCTCCTTAGGCCCTTACAATTCTGTATAAGGTGAGACAGCAGATTAGAGAAGATTTGCTGATGAAGACAAGAAGTAGCTGGTGACAGAGGCAGCCAAGGAGGGAGGTAAAAATACTAGCATAAGAAAAAGTGCGACAGCATGCAGCATTCAGGGGCACCGCTTGAGCTCTACAGATTCCCGTGACTGAGAACCTTAGTTTTATTCGTTCTGATGACTGAGGTGACAAGATAGTATGAAATGACTCTCATAGTTACCTATTTAAGAAAGTGCAGACATTACTTACTATTTGTTTTTGTTTGTTTACATTTCCTCTGTATAAATTCTCAGGAAAAAAAATCAAACTGATGAAGGAATGACTTTGGGTCTTAAGGTAGATGCCTGCCTTACTGTCTTCGATAAATTACAGCATCACGAAGGCACATTTCAATAGAGCGGTTGAGTAGTTCCATAAATAACAAACTATCCTGAGTTCCAGTGCGGAATAGTAGACTTGGGACTGGTGACCAAAACAGGCATCACACTGCATGGGTCCATATTTGAAATCGATTACCCATGTGTCCTAAGATTCATTAGCTCCATGGAAGGAATGTCAAACTATGTGTCAACATTTAAACAAAAGGATCAGAGTGCCCTATGGTTGTATGACTTTCAAAAGTGGTGTGGAGTTTAAAAATATTGAGACGTTCTAGTCTAAACAAGGCACAGAGGAATCACAGTATTTGTCTAAGAGCCTACTTAATTCTGGCGATCGTATCTAGGTTCATTATTTCTAGTATTGTCCTTGTTCTGACTGTGTTTCTATACTTCATACTATTTGTCTAAACTTCTGGCTTATGCTTCTAATTTCCTATATGACATTTCTTTTTCAGAAATATACTAAAGACATGTTTGAAATTGAAATGATTGTAGTCTTGTTTGATCATCAATTATCCTTGGAATTTGATGAAAGGAGGAAGAGAAAAACACATGGGAACAGAGGAAAAGGGCCTGGGGATTTAGCTCAGTGGTAGAGAGCGTGCCTAGCAAGCACAAGATCCTGAGTTTGATCCCCAGGATGTCCATGCGCGCGCGCGCACACACACGCGCACACACACACACACACACACACACACACACACACACACACACACACAAAAGCATAGGCCAGGAAAGAAAGAACAGTCACAGGAGAATTGTGTTTTGTTTTGTTTTGTTTTGTTTTGTTTTGTTTTTATTTGAATGGTACATTTTAGATGTACCTAGTGGTAACATTCATCATAGGGGATTTGTACCTGTACATGATATATCTTATTGCTTCTTTTTTTTCCCATTCTCCTCCCCTCATCCCCTCCTCCCTCCCTATCTGCAAAAGCTTGTTTCCATTTTTTCCTTCCATTTCTTATTTCTCTTGTCCTCTGTTCTATTCCCCCTCCCTCGTTCCCTTTCCCATTTGGACATTTTCTTCCCTTTCCCAATATATTACATTTTAGTCTTTATTTACACTTTCAGTTTCTCACACCAGAAGGACAATTGTGATTAAGTGGGAATCTTACTTTTTCAGAATGGAAAAATCATACATTTTATTTCCCGATATGGTAGAAGAAAAAGAATAGGTAGTTCTTCATTGAAAAGATTATATTAGGTATAATACAAGAAAAGCTAAGTATTTCAGCATACTGCCTTTAATTATTTTAAAACAGCAAGTCCTCCCAAAAATCTAATTGATAAATCACCTTCTGGAATCGCCTCAGAATTCCTCGTGGATTCCTTAATCTTTAATAGCAGAAGAGAGGTAAAATGTCTCTTGTCAGAAGATTTTAGAGTCACGTTCAAGTCCTATGCTGAGCTAGAGCTCAGTTCAAAAATCAGTCTCTGCCATCACCCCGTACATATCCCTCATACTATTCAAGTGGATATAGTTTTATTGGTGCAGCTTACCTACTGAAGCTTATCTCCACCCAGCTCTTTCTCAGTAGAGTGAGGCAAAGAAGATAGCAGGATACATTTTCACTAAGTTGGTAATTTTCCTAGTTTGGGCTCACACCTACAACCCTCCTGCCTCAGGCTTTCCAAGTGCTGGGGTTACAGAAACACACCACACCACTGGGCTAGCAAAAGTATTATATGTCTCTTTTTGCCCCTAAACTTTATTGCACGTGCATTGCAAGAACAAGGATTGATAAAAATAAGACGATTTTCAAACACAGACTAAAAATCCCGAAAGGTGAGATAAAACCATCTGGAGTAAAATAATCACACCAGATTTTCTTTGTTTAGCAAGACACTTTTGAGTTTTTATGGACGTCATCCTAGTAGGCAAAGTCCTACTAGCTGTTTGGAATTTCTTAAAAATAAAAAAATAATAATAATAATAATAATAAAAATGCAGGGTTTCTTTAATGTCACAGTCTGAATTATAAGCAGAGAGTTGGCACATCTCTCATTTTATTCATTCTAATTACAATTGCCTTGTCACCGAGATGCCAACCTGACAGAGCGCAAATCAGGTAGCGAATCCCCAGGGGCCGCTTAGTAACAGGAAGGCTGTCTCCAGTGGAATCAATGTGACAATTTCTGCTCTCCCTCTTCAAAGTTGAGAGTCCCTCTGGACAAATTCACATTTGATTATTTTCACTAGGCTATCTGTCTTCACCTTGATTAGCATCTCACTCACCTAAGAAATTAGACTAAAGTTTGTGACCATTAAAAGGAAACCAAAGGATGTGCATGGGTGCGTACTCGTGCGTGCAGCGCACCTGTGAAAAACCATCTTCTCCTCCAGACACCACAGTGCCAATGACTTCCCCAAAGTGGCGCCTGTGTGTGTGCATGCACGCATGCGCACGCATGTGCACATGTGTGTGTATCTAGTGCGTGTGTATTGATGCTTACGTTATTATGAAACAATCATTTCTCAAATCTTTCCGTCCAGAAATAAGAAGTCAAAAATTTGAAAACCATAGGAAAAAGTGTGGTCGTTGGATCCTGAATGCTTGATTTTCCTTTCTGCAACTTTAATGCCGCTGTGCATAGAGATAAGACGCCTGTGCCTATTGCCACTAAAATGTTTATTATTAATCTGTATTCTCTGTGGTAAAACCAATTTCTGAAGAATAATACAGTTACCTTTAGTGGAGAATAATTAGAACATATAATTGTTATGACAAATACAGAGTTTATATACTAACACAAAATATTCCAAGGAAATTACTGAGATGCTCTCCCCTCACTCAACTGATGCTTTTTCCTGATCAGCGACCTAGGACAAGAGGTAAAAAAATACAAGAGGGGCTGGAATTCTGCCTTCAAAATCTTTAATCTTACTTCTTCTCTGATGTTTCTCTTCACCACTCTAACACAAATGATCTCAGACTGCAGTGCACATAAACAGGCAGATGCCTGGGAACCTTGGGCAGACATTGTGTTTCCCTACAAGTGCGATGTGGCTCAGAAACCTGCATTTTAACAGTCATTGGGGTGACCATATTGGAAACGCTACTATAATTATTCTTTCAATTCCAGACTTCCATTATGGTAACATCTGTATCATAAAGTTGAATTTTACCTCAGGTAGAGTACATGATTAATCATAGTGTAGTCAGCTCCTCTTCAGGATTTTCCCAGTAGAAACTGGATATTCACATTTTTCTCTTTACCATATGACACTCTATGTGAGAAGCGTTCAATAAACATTTGCTTATATGTGTTGATTTAGTGCCCAAATCATCTTTAAGAGCTTTCTTTCTAGAAGCAAAAGTTTCATTTGCCAACACATGGACCATATCCCTTTAGAATTCTAACTTATTTTAGAAGAGCATTAGCCTCTTCAAGGAGATTGGCTATGGATGACTAGCTCTCCCACGGGACAGCAGATTTCTCAGCTGTGACTCAAGCTCAGACGAGGTGAAATGATTCAGTGTTGTTTCTGTCCAATGCACTGTTGATGGTCCAGCTCTTCCACTCTTGGCTACCTGAGCTACTCAAGCTGAAAAAATACACCTTTTCCTAGGACTAGAAGGTCAACCAACAAGAACAGAATTATATCACCAAGTACAGAGATTAAATACCACAGCTTTGGACCTTAATACCAAAAAAATGTTCATATTCTCCTTCATGCTTTGAGGAGGGCGGCAAATTGAATCACCAGCCACTCATGCGACAATTCTGTAGCCAGTGCTTGGATGTTTCTAGGGATTTTAGAGCACTCAGTTTTTGACTTTGCCCTCAAATAGCTTGCAGTTTAGTATGGGAGACAGATGATCAGTGGGCATAAATTAAAATAAGAATGAGAATTTAACAAACACTATGCCAGAAGAGATATCCCATGAAGCTGTCTACATTATTTGCTAAGTAAATAAAAGCACTAAAGCCATTTAGGGAAGAGAGAAACAGTTTTCAGATGTGGTCAGAAAAACCACGAAGGTGGAGATGCACATGCCTCAGTTAGAAAAAAATAATCAAATTTGAATAAAAATATTTTTCAACTGAGAAGAGGTGACTCCAGGAAGAAGTACGCAAAAAGAAAAACTGGGCTTCTTTCCTTCTTTCTTATCCCAACTGTACTTTCAGATTCATTGGACGTGTTGCTAGTTAATATGTCCCATTCAGCCTGGCTCTTTAATGAAAGATCCCCCCACCCCACCCCAGCCACGAAAATTTCAAGTCATATGTTTGTACTAATTCTCATATGTCATCTATGCAACCTATTTTGTTCTTGACTGTTACATTGTGTAATATGCATTGTTTATGCTTACATAGCCCAGTCTGCTTATTAAAACTTCCTTCTTGTATTTTATCTTTATGATTTTAACCAGCATTAGTCCATGCAAAAGAAAATTGAAGAAATCAACTGACACCTGGCTAGCATATCCGATGCAGCCCTAGTTTAGGACAGAAAGGCTGACGGGCGTACATTTTTCAGACAGACTGAGAAAAACCTTCAGGTCTCATCGCAATACTGAAATTCAGTACCAACTCATCGTTTAGCAGCAATAAATATGTTTGCCAGTCTAAATAGTGTAGGACTTTTCTAATTTCATCAAATTTCTGTATTTTCCCTCTTCAAATGAATACCTGGTTACCACAATGGTCCTCTCCAGTCTGACTCTACTCAGAACGATGGCAGCTTCACGTTGCTTTAAGGGAAGGACTGTTCAGAGCCTCCGTAAAGACAGCCCTGCCCGTCCTCCACCTTTATCGCCATTGTTCAGTTGCCTGATCTGATAATTTCTTTGATTATTCTCTTCATGAACTTTGCATTCTCTCGTCTGAATATTTTGCTCAAATTTCATCCTTTCTATAAGGCCTTTTATGCTCTCCTTTTATCTGCCTGAAGTCATCCTTCTGGATCGGCCCCGAGCCCAGAGGTCCCCAAGACTATAGGTTCCTCTCTACACTCTTTGACACCTGCAGAGGTAGAGGCATAGACACTGAGCATATGTGATGCATTTCCCTGTATGTGTGTGACCCCAGAAAACGAGAAGAATCATTCATTACCTAACCATGTGCTATTTGAAAAGGGGTGACTTTTCATGATAGGGCTGGAACCAGTTTGTTCTAAAACCTTTCAACTCAGAAAACGGGTGGAGCATCCTTTCTCTTTTTATAGGTCCAAAAAGGAGCCAATGGGGGCTGGGAATTTAGCTCAGTGGTTAGAGTGCTCGCCTAGCAAGCACAAGGCCCTGAGTTCAATCCCTGGCACCAAAAAAAAAAAAAAAAAAAAAAAAAAAAAAAAAAAAAAGGAGCCAGTGGAGGCTATCAAGGGATCTCCATTTCTCAAGAACATCAAGCTTTTCCAACTGCTTTGACAATCCTCAAATTGAGAGGTTAGCACAGCAAAAGTAGAATACATCACACATGCTGCTCACTACCTCGTGCTGGGTCTTACAGAACAAAGTGAAGTGCATACATTTATAATGTGTTGAGAGTGCCTTTTGCAAAACTGTTGTCCTTTCAGTGATGGACACTACACTTTCCTTTGAAAAGCCACAACATATATATGAGCTTCAAAGAAATTTCTGTACTTCAAATCAATTTTTTTTTTTTTTTTTTGGTGCTGAGGATCGAACTCTGTTCCTTGTGCTTGCTAGGTGAGCACTCTAATCACTGAGCTAAATTCCCAGCTTAAATCACTATTTTTAATGGCAGATGATACAGTTAAGTCTGCCTTGGGCCTGCGCCAGTAGTACTCATTCCTAGTGTTCTCTGAATGGCTCTGATGATAAAAGATGCTCATGAAGCCACCTTTTCCTTCCAGTAACCATTCAGCCAACAGAAATGTGTTTCAACCATGAGCAGAATGTTTGAAACACAAGCTTGAATGTGACTCAAAGCTAATATAGATCAATCACTACTAAAATTTTTTGGAATACGTCTCTCTTTGTCTCTCTTTTCCCTGGCTCATCATGTCAAATACTGGTGATTATGTTATATATTTTCTAAGACTTTTAACAGAATGAGGATATTAACAGTCATTTGGACAGGGACAGACACGGGAATGGTACTGATGCCAATTAAAACCAATTCAACCAAATGGCAGGTATCTTGAGACATCCTTATATGTGCTGCAAAATTGTGCCCAACCATTATTCACTTAAATCCTAAATGTACTTGGTGGAAGGGAGGACATTAAGCACGTCATGAGGAGAACGAGGAGGTCTGCGATTGAGGATTGTAGCTTTAGATTCAGTAAAATTAGAGGGAAAATATAGGAAGGCAGTTCGAGTCATAGTCACTGGCAGAGCAACAGAGTAAATCCCGAATTTGCACTTTCAAAGAAAGATTGGGAAGTTTTCCCACTGGGTGGGGAAGTTGATGAAATAAACTTTAATTTAGACCTAGAAAATAGACCTAGGGTGGGACTGATTCCCCGATAATGCCGGAAACTACTGAAAACGTTTTAAAATAATTTATAGGGTCCAGTTGTACTTGATCAGATGATTAACGGTATTCCATCTGCTTTCTAAATATTCCCACCGTCCACTGATTCCTCTGAAATTTTGCCATTTCAGTCAAGCTGAAATTTATTAGCACCCACTTACTATGATTTACATGCAGAATGATTTGCATGCCTCTTTCCTAAGCTATTTGCATGCCTTTAATAGGAATGCAGCTTATTTGGGGGCATACTTGATTTATAAGAATTTGACAAGTCTGCCCTTCTATTCTATTTTTTTTTTCCTTTTGATTTATGAAAGGGCAGAGTTACCTTCCTGGGGCTCATTCATTTCCCTGGAAATTAATGTTTTAACTGAAATCTTCCCTTTTGGTAAAAAATTACAACAAATTAGATCCAATGTCCTCTTCTTGGCTACAACAAAAACAGTAGATGGAATCCAGTCTTGGGTAAACTTTGAGACAGATGAAGCTTGTACACAGTGGCTGTGGGCTCACCATTCAATGCTTATATTATCTTCCTGCTACCCAGGCTCATTACATCAACACCACAGTTTCTTGTTTTTCCATGTGAAATATGCCCCCTATTTTGTTTCTATTCCTTTCTCACCTTCAGAGGATCATTACTCACTGGCTTGTCCTTAACTGTCACAGGAAAATGAGTAATAAAATTATACCACCAGAGGGATAACCATGCCCGCCTCCGTGAGACAGCTGGGATTTGAAATGGGACACTTAGAGAAACAATGCCTTAATTATAACTTCATAATTTATAATGAACCAGTCACATACGTTATCTAATTTGATTCTTAGAAGATTCTTCAAGTTAATTATCCTACATATTTCAGTTTTACACGTGGGGAAATTATGGCAAAGGAAAAAGAGGTAATTTAGGGGAAGGCAGTGGCTAGCGGGTGTCCACAGCCCTGCCCCCTGTCCTGAGTCCCAGATGCACCCCACTGCTGTCCTGGCTGCTTAGCGCTTAGCAATGATCCTTGCATAGTGCAGCTTTGGTTCTTGGAACAGGCTCTAAGATGCATTTGCTTCTGAGCTGGAAAGCTTGCTTCTGTATTTCAAATCAAATTACCTAGGTGACTTCTTACTCTGCCAAAAAGTAAGAAAGAACAGGGAAAACCACATTAAGAAAAGGTTGGGTGAAGTTTCAGAAGAATCTTTAATTTAGGCGATCTCATGAGGCTTACTGCCCACATCAGACAGCCCACAGCAGGCCATTCAATTCAGTTCCTCCAATCAGCCTATTTCCATTTTTAGTCTTTCCCTGTTCGGTGACCTTGTCCTGTAGCACAGCTGGACAATATTACAGGAGAAACAGGAGCAGTGCGAGTCTAATTATACAATTACATATTCATTGACCCCCTAGAGAATGTAAGACTTTTCTAGGCACCAAACGAGAAGTGGTTGGCTGGAAGCTCATTTTGAAAGATCGTTTCAACTCAAGATGCTGAATCTGATCTATATATGGCACATGCAATTATCAGCTGAGCAGCACTGGTGGGCATGGAGAGAAAAATAAAATTACAGCGTACATGTAAAAGTCATAAAAATGCAACCAGAATTAGAAAATTCCAATCAAATTTGTATCATTTGGTGAGCTTCATTTTATCAGAGTAAGTGATAAAACTGGACTGTGTCCAGATATTTTCTTATTTGAGTAAGTCATCTTCAAGACTAAATTCTATTCTGTATCTTGTGCTACATTTGATCTTTTGTGATATTAACGGATAGGAAATAGTAGGAAAAAGTAGAAAGAGAGAGAATGAAGGTCATGCACAACTGTTGACCAAATGTCGTATTTGATAGTAAATGTGTCTTGGCCTATTTTCTGCTTCTGTAGTATTATGTTGCAGACAGAGTAAATTATAGCTAATAGAAGCTTATTTGGCTCATGTGCTGGACCCTGGGATTCCAAGGCTGAGGGAACACATGCACGAGGGCCTCTAGAGGGCCTCACAGGGCAAAAGAGCAAATGAGAGAGAGGAAGTGGGAACAAGAGCACACCTACAGGAGAGAACTGGCCTCACCCCGAGTCACTGCTTAGAAGTCTTACCTACCAATACAATTCCAGTGACAAATCTCAGCATGGTTTTGGAAAGAACTTCACACCATAGCATACTGGCATATACTGCTATCTATATTGTGCCTTCATACACATTTCTGTGACTATTTAGGTAGTAAATGTTTTAGGCTTTTCAAGGTACAAACTCTATGTCAGTTCTCTACTCAATTCTCCTGTTGTGACCTAAAGACAGCCCAGAAAATGTGTAAATTAACAGGTATGGCTGTATTTCAATAAAACTTTGTTACAAAGCTGTTCTAGGCCAGATGTGACATCGAGCTGTGTTTTGCTAATCTCTGGTTTCTAGGATCCACAGAGTATGGAAATGCATTGTAATATATTTCAAGAAAGGATAGACTATTAAATTCCTTTTCATCGTTACCGTTTTCAAAATTGTTATAATAAATTAATTAAAGGGGTTTAATGAGCTTAGTACATTTAACTTAGTTATATAAATGACTCATCAGAGCAATGTCCAAAACAAATATAACATTTTTCCTGAATAAATGTCAAATGTCTTTAAAAAATTCAAGGGCATCTCCTGTTTTAAAACATTTAGTATCATTTCAATTCATAAACAGTTGTGCTCCACAAGGCATTTCTGTGATTATAATCAAACAGAAAGCTCCATATCTACCAGAGTCACTTTCTTGCTGTACCTGGGACGCACATGGTTTTTCTCATGTCTTATGTCTGTCTTTCAGCAGTTTGGCGCTTGCATTGTAAATCATTTCTCACCTGACAGGAGGGTAGACTTTGCAAAGGGTGGTTACACTATCGATTGCATTGCACGTGGGTGACAGTGGGTATCTATGAGACTTTGTAGACTGATACACTTTTCACAGTTGTCATAGAGCTGTTTACAATATTTTGTATAAATTAACCCACACAAGAATTCCAAACTAAAAGTTCTTCTCATACAGGGTTCATATCTACTTGGCTGATCTGCCCTGTCCTGGAGAGTGAGCTTCGGTGTCCAATTAATCTTGGTATTATATCTACCTTACAATTAGATAAAGAAAAAAAATTTAAGATGACTCATCCCTAAATGGTATCATTGTCATTTTTGTTGTAGATGACTTACCGTGCTGTACAATCTATCAAATGGGGCATCTGCAGGGCAGTTTGCCTTTGTGTGGATAATACGACCCTTATTATCTGAATTAAGAGAAACAGTTTGAAACAAACAAGAACAAATGAACCAAAACCTTTTAGTAAAGAATGTAACCAGAACATGTGCTTCTTCATGGGCACTTTGCAAAAACACAGCCTATTTGAAAATGCTCATTATGTTGCCTTCATTTCTCTACTCTCATTCCTTAATAATTGAAGAATCAAATACATGGTGATGATAACAGGACACGGTGTTTTAAGTGACCATCCCCATCTGCTCCTCATTCCCCACCTGAAGCTGTCATCTTCCTTTTAGGCTGCCGCCTGGGACAGCTGGAAAGCTGGGAGTAAGCTCATAAACACGAGGTTTAGAAATGCAGCCAGACGGTTGCAAAAACAGTAATGGACTGGGGGACTCTCATTCCTGGGGCATTGGCTTCACTTCTATTTGTGACAATGTGTTTTCATGTTCGGTGTTCCCACTGCGTCTTCAAAAGTTGGCAGTATGTTTTCCCCATTGTCAGACTTCTTCTTGTAGTAATATCCTCTCTAAACCTAAATAACAAGAGAACTTCTAAGTCTCTTTCCCATTTTATTGTGTTAGTAGAAAATACATAAGTTTCCTAAATATATACAGCATAGAATCACCTGTTTATATGGTTAATGACTGAGATCAAATTGCTAACTTAAAAAATCCCACAATTTTTGCTAATACAGGAAAATGGGGTAGGGAGCAAAAATCCAGTGTGTAATTTTGAGCTTCAAAGCAAGGAATTACCAGAAAGACTTGATTTGGAGGATGCACAGAAGGTCTGTCCTAACATTAAAGTATAAGAAGAAAGAGGAAAGGATATGTATAAGAAAAACTATTTTGTGATAAAAAGAAGAAAGCGAGCTAATAGAAGATACTGATATAACTATAGGGGAAAGGCACGAGGATGGAGCAGATGGTAACTCTAATTATAAAGCTCTAACCACCAAGGCACGAGGACTTGGTTAAATATATTAAATAGCTCTGAAGCTTGCTGTATTCTTACATTATGATGTCATGACCCATATTTGAGCATTAAACAAGACAGTATCTGCCAGGTACTCTGTGTTGCCTCCTAAGAATAATCCTACCTATTTTTCTTCTTGTTAAAGATATCTAACCTTGTTTAATATTGCATGATCATGTACTCCTTGGCTTTTTCTCCTACTTTGTGATGAAAAGTAATTAGTCTAAGTAATCATGACCATTTATTCTGCTTGGAGTTCACTCAAGGGCATATGACACAGCCATAGCTCACTGATGATATGGAAGGAGGCCTCCACTGGGAAAGCAACGTGCCCAAGGTTAACACTCTTGTCGGAGGCACAGTTAAAAACCAAGCTCAGAAAATCTGACTCTCTTCTTTTGACAAATAAAAAGAATTAAAGATCATCTCTCTCTGATTTAAGGGTAAATATTTTCAAATTGCAATGTGAGAAAGACAACACTGGAGAGCTTGTTAAACGTAGATTCCAAAGCTCTCCATTAATTTTATTGTTGAATTCATTAGGTTACAGTGACACAAGTGAACACGAGGTTATACCGTATGATCCAGCACTAGAGTGGACTTACTGAATCTTACTTTGTGAACACAATGGAGAAATGGCCAATGGAGTTTCTATGTTGCACATGGCGGTATTGATTGGCCTGGGAATTACACTGATTATTTATTGTCTAGACTTGTGGAGTAAAGGATGTGTTTTTAAAGAATTTATGTTGGGTGAATTATAATACTTCTTATTAATCACATACCTATGTTGTTGAAATAATTACCATAGTAGTCACTGAATTTGTTAAATTCATTTATTCAGTCTATTAGAATACTGTCCAATAGAAATCTGTGAAATGGTGGAAATATTCTATTAGTTCTGTCTGATTTTATTAACCCCTATTCACACATGACTTTTGCAAGTTTAAAATATGATTGATCAAACATTGTGTAATGTAGACTGTCAGACACATAAATATAAGATGTTCTTGGGGAAGGATTGGGGATTTAGCTCAAGTGTTAGGACACTTACATAGCAAGTGCAAGGCTCTGAGTTCTATCCCCAGCTCCCCCTCCAAAAAAAAAAAAAAAAAGATTTCTTTCAGCAACTGAGCAAATAGAAAAAAACAAATAATTTTTCATAATTTTTATTTATTTATATGTAAATAAGAATTGTAGCTACTGTCTACAGTACATAGTTTAGGACTAGTATTACATGTGCAGTGATGGACATCTTAGAAACTTGAGGAATTGTTTTCTTACTGCTAAGTCTAATTTATAGAACAGTCTACACAATTAATTTTCCGCCTCTTGAGAACCTAACTTATGGTTCTGATCCTTTCTATTAGGGTGAAGTGTTAGTGTGGCAGCCTTACTGTTCCCCAGGCAGCCCACCTTGGCGGGCAGTGGGA
The DNA here is from genome assembly GCA_004026905.1 of Hystrix cristata. Taxonomy (NCBI): domain Eukaryota; kingdom Metazoa; phylum Chordata; class Mammalia; order Rodentia; family Hystricidae; genus Hystrix; species Hystrix cristata. Next base: position 246,906 of record PVJO010000324.1, read on the forward strand.
TCTCAATGGCAGACACGTTTGGGGAAGGTGGCCTCATGGAATCCTGAAACAAAAGGCTGGCATCCCGCCGAGCTGCCACAGTGCTCCCAGGACGGGGGCCACCTTTGCAGAGACATGACTCACTCATTATTCTGAAAGATTAAGTACCAAACATCTCATTAGAGGAACTGTAAGCTGAAAAGCAGATAACAACTGGAGAATAGTAAAAAACTCATTTGGAAATGAGGAAGTAGTGAGGGTAGGAACTAATTGGTTCTAAACTGAACAGGGTTGTCCTTCTCTGGTCACCCAGGACCACATTCCCCTCGAAATGGTGCTCAACAGTTTCCAGATTCTTGCTGTGGTAGCCAGGTAGTACTTACCATTAGAATCTTAATGGAATTAGTAGAAATGACAGATTGTTCAATAAATCACACACCGGTCTCTTCCATTTGAATGAAAATTGACTGGCACGTGTGATTGATTAATTTTGACAAAGCCATATGGGTTCAAATCATATTCCTTTAGTTCATACTTTCAAACAATTCTAATTATATTTTTCTTCCAGTCCAGCATTGAGTTCTTTCTTTTTCTTTCTTTCTTTCTTTCTTTTTTTTTTTTTTTCCTAAGAAAACCACGGGGGAAGTGCAGTTGAATTGATTCTCAGGTCTGACTTTTGCCAGTTATGTAACATTGGGGAAATAATTAACCTTGAATTGGTTTCCTCATTTATGAAATACTTCATTCTTTGAAGTTGTAACACCTGGAAAACTTCGACTTTCAAGAATGGAGTCATTACCATCAGTGTAGCTCTTACAAACTCCTCAAGTATTCCCAATCTTATACATTTATAGTATTATTTGTATCTATGCTAAGCAATTTCATGTGTTGACACAATTGAATTAATAGATACACAGATAGCTAGTAAGATTTTCTTTTTAGTTATGTCTGTGAGGGAATCTCTAGGAAAAATTAGCAATTGCATAGGTAGACCAAGTGCACAAGTTCATCCTTGTCAATGAGAGTGGGCATTATCCAATTAGTTAAGCTCCATAATAAAACAAAAAAGCAAAAGGGAAGCAAATTTTGCTTTCTTGTGAGCCCTCTCTCTCTCAGCCTGGATGATAGTGCACTTAATTTTCTAGTGTTTGGACTTGGACCAAGCCATGAACCATGCTCCATTCCCATCTGTCCACCCATCTCCTATTTGTGACCCTTCACATTGTGATCGAATTGTACACCAAGTTTTTCTGATTCTCCAAGTTGTTTATGGCAGATCTTGGAACTTCTCAGCCCACATCATCATGTGAGAAATTTTATATAATAAATCTCACATACATATTCCAATGTATATAGCCTATTGATTTGGTTTCTCTTCAGAACTCTAATTTAGATCATCTGCCACACAAGTATAAGGTATTTTATCATTGCAGCTTTCATTTTTCCTCTCAACTAGATTGTAACATACTCAAAAGTATGTATAAATTGTGAGTGTGTGAGATTTTAACAATAAGCGTCCAACAGAACACTACTGTTGTATCGGTTGGTACTGTTAATTATTTTTTCACATCAGTCACAGTTATAGGTGAAAAATGCTGGGGGTGTAGGAACTTTCAGGGGAGGTGGCTCATTGAAAGACCCAGTTGATACTCAGATGAGAGTTAGTGTCTGACCTTGTAGTAGAGTGTGGGACTCAAATAAGTCAGAAAGTGTTTGGTACTGGGAGTCAGTATGAAAACTATATTGATTTGGCCCTTTCCACTTGAGCAGCAAATCCTAAACTTCAGGGCCTCTTCTCCATTCCTGGGGGAGAATAGTATGAGAAGAGTAAATTTGGATTTGTGTACACAATTCTTATCCTAACATAGTTCTACAAAAGCTGTGAAAGAAACTGGATTTCCTACTTGAGACAAATGAACCAGGACCAATTTTACAGTCTGAGGACAAGGAAGAGAAGATGAATGCATGGAGTGTTAGTATTAGGCACTTGGAGGGGAAAACAAAGTGAAGGTGCACTTTGACAAGAGCCTTACCCCAGGTTTAGATGGATTACTTCAGTTTAAGTTCCACTTGGTTAGAGGGCAGGAGAAATTAAAGAGAAACACCTTTCTAACACTGCATTAAAGTTCTGCCTCATCAGAGCTGATTGAGATCGGTGAAGTTAGAGGTAAGAAGTGAAAAACATTCTTTAGGTGAAGAGTAAAACATTCAAAACAATTCAGTGTCTGGTGTCCTAAAGGAAAGAATTGGGGTCTCCCGGTTCCTACCATGTACCCTTTTGCTGATCTTTCCCTGTTACGAAGAGTAGTTTAACTCCAGTCTGTTGTCCACACCCTGAACAGACAGAAGGGTCATGGTGTAGTACGGCCACTCAAATCATAACCTCGGGAATAAAAGAAAAAATGGAACCAGATCACTAGCTATTCTCAGACCTCTAGTGAGGCTGACAAGTCAATAGCATCTACTGCAGGGTTTGCACCAAGAGATGTGATATTCAGGGTACAATGGTGATCCCTAACTCTGAATCACAGCATTTTATTCTGACCTCAATCAAATCTCCAAACCACCTGTTGTACAGATTGGACCTTCTGTCTGGTTTCATCCTCACTATCTGGTGTACTTAGATTCTGTTTGCTTTCCTCTTCTGTCCCTACATTTCCTTCGTTGTAGGAGGATCTTGCTTTTCCTTATCCATTTCTATTCACAAGTACCAAGTACCAAAATTTGCTGAGCTGACTAATGATTCCTCTCTAGCCAAAAGCATCAGAATACGGTCAGAATGTGTAACAGTGACATGCTCCCACTCACCACACACATGCACGCGCGTGCGCGCGTGAGCACACACACACACAGACACTCAGGCAAAGGTGTCCATTTCTCCCAATCACAAGTTGGATCACATCTGTATACTATTCTAATATTAAATTCTGAATGTTACTTCATAGGTTTCAAACTGGTTGTGGTAGACTGATTATGATCAATTTAAATTGGAACACCCAGCTCAACTGCGTTAGCGTGGTTCTGGGCATAGAAGATCCACCTGAGGATTATTGCCAGCACAACATAAAAGAGAGCGAGAGTGGAAGATTGATGTGGTTGACTTTCCAGGAGAAGCTCTGTTGTGGCTGGTTTCTCTGAAGTGAACGCGGCTGTTCTCTAAGAAGGAGGAGTTCAGGCCTTGCTGTTGTTGGGATGGCTGTTGTTTGCTTCGGGGGGGAGCTCTAGTCTTCATCTCCACTGTGAGCATTGTATCCTGGCTCTAGTACAGATTCTTCTGCCTTTTAGGGTAGACACAGAGTTACACGGGACATTGCCCTGGGCTCCCAGCCCTCAGGTGGATTTTTGGGGTATCCAGTGCATAGAAAGACATTTTGCACTCTACTGTATTTGGCTTGTGTGTGTTAATGCTGTAACTTGTAAATGTTCTGTACTAAATCTGCACTCTTGCAAACCATTTACTCTAGAAAAGTAATTAATACACTGGTTGAGGACACAGATTCTGGATTCTGGATTTTGACATCCCCTGGACAAAAACATTAAGCTTTCTAGGTATTTAAATTATTCTGAATCTCAATGAAGACAATAATAGCAATCTATGTTTAACCTTCTTTAATACTTGTCAACTGCTTAGTTATTACTACCATAACATTTTCTATATTATTTCCATTTTCAGAGGCTGGATGGCATCTTTAGTTCAAACTTTTCCTTACTGCTAGTTAATTTTTCCACTTTAACATATTGGTTCATTTATCTTTATAAAGCCAAGTTGTATCATCAGAGAATATTTTTTTTTTGTAGTCATGAAAGCATGCAACCAGAGTTCATAAATGAACATATTTAAGATTTTCAACTTCTATATATGATCTTCTCTATATCTTTTCAATAGCCCATTACCGTGACCAGACAATATTAGATATTTCTGGTTTGTAGATTTTGAAAGATTATTGTTTGGTTCCAGGTAAAAACAAACAAAACAAGATTATTGTTTTCCTGGTGATTCCCTGAGTTATTATCACTAACTAATGAAATAATATTTACTATTTAGAGTAAGCAGTTATATGAGTTGCACATCTTATAAATATTTTTCCTTTAGAATGTTCATGTAGTCCAGTCATGTGGGACAAAATTAATAATTTATTTACATACATAGAAATAGAAACAATTTAATACTTGATTGTCCTGTGTTAAAAAACAAAAAGTGAATTCAGGTATGATAATAAAGTTGGATTTTAACTGTGCTTGTTACCTACTGGTCACCAGATACCAAGAGGTTGTACAGTAATGTTACAATCCTTATTAGAGAATGCATTGCTTTAAGAAAGAAGTTAAAATATGCTTGCTAGTAAGAAACTAAAGATGTTTAGGTCTGTGCCCCCAACTTGTTGGCACTAGGGACTGGTTTTCTGGTAGACGGTTTTTCTGCTGATGCAAGAGGGTAAGGATGGGTAGTTTCAGGATGATTCAAAGGCACAGTGCAGAACAGGAACTCACCTGTGCAGTTCACAGTAGGGTTTGTTCTCCTACAAGAATCTAATGCCCCTACTGCTCTGACAGGGGGCGGCACTCAGGTGGCAAGGCCTGCGATGGAGAACAGCCGTAAATGCAGATGAAGCTTGGCTGCCTTGATTCCACTCACCTCCTGCTGAGGGAACTGGTGCCTGACAGGTCAGCAGTCCGTGGCCCAGGGCGGGGACCCCTGTTTTACATGCTAGTACACTAAGTTGCACTTAAAACACGAAAGAATAAAAACGGCTATATGAATGGCCCACTGGTTTATTTCTTCATCTCCATTTCACAAAACAACCTTAAGCCAGGCTGCCACATCTCCCCACAGCTGTGCGCCTCCATCTGCACCTTACCCCATCTAATAATCTCAGTTAACTGAATTTCTCAAGCTTTATCTCTACATCCTAAGGAATCTTCCTTTTTTTTATTTTTTTTTTTAATTTAACACTGATTAGTGGTTGGCTAGAAGTTGTCTGGGCAACATTTCTTCAAACTGTGGCTCTGTACTGCCTGTTTTCATTCCTGCACTTGACATTCTTCATTTTCTGTCCTGTTTTGCACTGTGCTTTTCCACATGATCCCTTTCCTGGGCTAGTCCTTCTTGTCTTTCCCTGCTGAAGTCTTCTTCATGCATCACTGAGCTCCTCAAGGCTTCATTATCCACCTCAGAGGCTGAACTCTTTTCTTGAAACTTCTAGGATATTCCACGGTTTCCTATATGTTTATCTGTATTGTAGTTCTTGTTTTAATCAGTTGCATCTGGGCTACCAGCGAACACAAATCATGTTGCACAAATCCTGCTCACACAGCACAAAGATGCCAGCTAGACAGGACTTTAAAAATCATTGTGATCATCTTTTACTATTTTAAACCAGTAGCCCCTTGGTTCAAATGCAGAAGAATACAGACCAGGATATAGGTCTTTCCCAATTTAAAACAACCAATCCCACAATCTATGTTTGCCGTTTCCCTAGAAAACCCTCCAAAACTCTGAAAAGCAGAGTCTGAAAGACTTCAAAGAGCAGTTACATTTCATTAGTAAAGATAGGGGCATTGAAGAAATTCACACTTTCACCCCAAAGTCACAAAGCTGGCATTTTGCAAAAGGTTGGACAATTGGCCAACCCAGGATACGAATTGCACTGAGTGTGTTAGGTGATTAGCAGTTGTCCAGGTATCACTGAAAGAATGAAGAAAATAAGAATGTATACCTGTTTCCATCAGAAGAAAGTGTGTGCTATAATAGGTAAAAGACGATTTGTGGTGCATTGATGTCTGCTAAGATTTTAAGATGTTTAGAATGTTAGGCAATTCATGATAAACTGTGGCTCGCAAGGCCCATGGAGAAGTTAGCAAACTCAGTGAGCATGGGTCATTCTCCTTGGTTGGTGCTCCCTTGAATGCTCTGTGCTTTGTATCATTCTTCCAAAGAGTCATTCCCAATGCACATTGGCCTCCCTGTTGGAAGTTATATGTAGTTTCTCGGAGGTCAACAAACATTTGAAGGGGTTCTTAATTGTCCAGCAGCAGAACTCTCGTGTGTATAGTCCACCTTGTGCAGTGTATCTGAAGGTATTAAAGATGCATAGCTCCATTGTGTTCAATGCCCCTATCTTTACTAATGAAATGTAACTGCTCTTTGAAGTCTTTCAGACTCTGCTTTTCAGAGTTTTGGAGGGTTTTCTCCATTATCTCAATTCCTAGCTAAATAGGGGAATTTGAAGCAGGTTTCCTGCTATTACATAAGACAAAACTGTAAGTTTCCATTATGTAGGGACACGGGCCTCATAGGTAGGGAAAAGATAGGATTGAGTCCTCGTTGAGCTTTATTAAGATCTTAGTAAAAGCAGAAAATTTAGTAAAAGGAAACTTAGTAAAAGCAATTTCTGCCTTCACAGGTAGACTCGGCAGTTAGGGCAATTAGGAAGACAAAGAAGGGAGAAAGAAAACTAGAGAGACCAGAAAAGCCAGCTCCCCTCACCCACCTGAGGGCATGCGAGGGCATGCAAGGGCAATAAGAGACAGCCACCTACAGACCCTTATTTAATGTGTAATACACACACCCACATCCCTATCCTTATACACGTGTTTGTTTTCACTTTAACATCAGTATAGTATTACACTAGATACACAGGTGTCCCCTTTATTTAATCATTAAGTAATCTGCCTTCCTAATAGGCCCTCCCCCTTCACTCATTCATGACAAAAGGACAGGAAGGAACCAAATGACAAGAAGGAATGGAGACAGAGAAGCCTAGGATCAAAGACAGTCAAGCAGATGAATCAGATATCTACAAGTGCCCACCTGGGGGATGGGAAGTGCACTACTCCCCTGTAAAAGCATCCAGGGAGAAGAGCTCCTGGCTTTCAGCTCTGCTCCCCTACCTCTTCATGGTAGCTGTCTATCCTCTTTCTTTTCCAACTTTTTCCCCACATAAGGCATCTTTTGTTATACTAAACTGTGCCTCTTTTTAGTTCTTTACTGGAGCTTGGTTTAGGATTGCTGGGAGCTGCATTTTCACAGATCAGTGACATAGTGTGACATGGTGCAGTGAAATGTCCATCTCTAGACATAACATTTAGCTCATTTATTCATTTTAAAAACGCTACTTTTTTATGTAGAGGGTCATTTGCCTTCTTTAGATACCTCCTTTTCAAATCATAAGCCAGGTAGCGTTAAGGGGCTTGCATTGTGGTGCTCAGGTTGCAGGCTATTTTAAGCTACTTGAAACTAGTATTAGTGCATGAAATTTAGAATTCTCATAATCAACACCTTATAATCATTTTCTCACATGGGTGTAGAAATATGAAAATTCTATTTTGAAGATGACTTGCGACTCCATACTATAATCTATAATCTGGACTTTACTACCTATTTTACAATCTAACATTTCCCTTTTTCTACCTTCCAAAGGAGAAAAGACTAATATAACATCTAAGAAACCATGTATCTGGAGATAAACTTGTATTCTTTTAGAAGACCATCCACATCCATGGTGTACAAGAGTAATATATGTAATCCAAAATATTAACTAACGTGGAATCAAATTTTTTTCAAAAGCAAATCTATCTTTTTAATACTATTATCCTCTGATTTCCTTGTTATTTCCCCTTGTGTTGATTTACTTCTTCTTGGACCTTTAGCTTTTCTTCCATATAAATATACCCGTCAATAATCTCTATCCACTCAGTTTCTTTGAAAAACTAAAAATCTACAAAATTTACTCTTTATCAATCTCTCTCTTTGCCAACTATCATTTTGTCTTTAAATTAACAAAGAAGTAATACTAGATGTATTTACAAAGCAAATTGGATCTAATAATGATATTTTGGTAGTTAATGTAGGATAACAGAAAATGACTAACTCAAATATTATAGTAGTATCAGTGAGACCCTCCCTAAATTAAATCTTCTGTTTTTGGCAACAAAGAATCCATAAGATGAGTATGGAGCTATCCAGCAAATCATCTACCCTTGCTAGTGTACGCATCTCTGATCAGCCGAGCATTTGGCCTTTCAGGAAGATATCTACAAGGCTGGCACTTCCAGCTGAGCAAGGTTCAGCACGCCAGCTTTCTCAGAGCCCACTGGTGTTGAGCATGATTCCACCCTTGCCCATTACTGGCTGCCCTCTGCCCCTTGCTTCCCAGTTTTCCGCATGGTACCTTCATGCTCATCTTCCATTTCATTTTGCTGTATGTTGATTCTGTTGCATTCTCTGTCTCCCCTCAGTCTTGACATACTTTTGTCTGTCCTAAGAGTTTGTCTAACATGCGTGGATATTTCAAAAATGAACAATTGAGGTGATAATTCTCCCAACATTGTGACTCCTCTATCCACTGTGGCTTTAGTGAACTTTACAAAGCTCTGGACAAAACTGACAATTTTTAATTTTTTTTTATTTTTATTTTTTACCAAGAACATGTAGTAGTGCATCATATACATAATGATCAGATTCAACTTGGTTATTTTGTACCTGTACAAGATATATCTTGGTTTTTCCCCCTCTATCCCACCCTTCCCTTCCTTTCCCCCACCCTTCCCTATTTGCAGCAGGTTTATTTACATTTTACACTTTCTCCTTTCTTTTCTTTTTCCCTTCTTTCCTTTCCCCCCTTCTCCCTATTTAGTTCTCCTCTCTTTTGAATACTTGTTTTTATTGACATATCTATCATACCTCTTTTTCCTTATTTACACTTATGGTTTCTTATATCAGAGAAACAATTCGATGGGGAATGATGAGTGTCTGATTTATTTCACTTGAGTATGTTCTCAAGGTGCATCTATTTACCTGCAAATGTCTCCAGTTTATCCTTTTTTTGGCAGAGCAGTACTCCGTTGTGTAGAAAAACCACATGTCTTGAAGACATAGGTGGAGGAAAAAAATTTATCTGCAGAACCCAGTCTTCACAGGAAACAATAAAAAGAATCAATGCTTGTGTCCAAATCCTATTAAAAGACTTTTGCACAGCAAAATAAATCACAAATAGAGCACCGTGAAAACCCAAAGACTGAGAAAAAAATTTTTTGCCAGCTCCCCCTCAGACAAAGGTCTAACATCTAAAATATACAAAGTACTCAAAAAAAAAAAAAAATCAAACCCCTAAAATTTAAAGACCAAGTCCAAAAATGGGCATCTGAAATGAATAAACACTTCTCAGATGAAGAAATAAAACTAGCAAATAAATATATGAAAAAGGGTTCAACATCATTGGTCATTCAAGAGATGGAAATCGAAACAACATTAAGAAAACATCTCACTCCAGAAAGAACAGCTATTATCAAGAAATCAACCAATAACAAGTTTGGCGGGGCTGAGGGGGAAAGGGATTTCCCTCCTCCACTGTTGGCGGGAATGGAGACTGGCCCAACCACTGTGGAAATCAGTGTGGAGATTCCGCAAAAAACTACAATTAGAGGTTCCATATGACCCAGCTATTCCTCTGCTTGGTATCGTTCCAGAAGAATTAAAATCATCATACCACAGTGATATGTGCACAACCATGTTCATAGCAGCACAGTTTGTAACAGCTAAGTCTTGGAAACAACCTAAATGTCCAACAACTAATGAATGACAATTATTTTTATCAGAAGAAAAAACACTAATAATGAGCTACATGCCGAACTAGGTAGTGTAGTGTGATCCTTTTGCTCAAATTTTAGGATTCCAATTTTATTATTTTTCTTATTAGTTGATATAACTGGCTGCTTATTCAATGCATCACTGAAATGCATTTCAAACTTTTTGAATGGTAAACATTTCTGTGAATTACTTGTAATTCCATCTCGTTTACTCGGGCTGAAGTTAAAGAAAAGAAACACAAAGCACATGTCAAAAAAATGTGGTAAAATTATAATAGCAGAAGAGCAATAGCTTTGACCACCCATATAATGAGACTTCAGCTCCCTGAAATGTGGCGTAACACATGTGTCAGTGTCCACCCAGGCTGAGACCTAATTAGGGCACATTCAGCTGATCCGATTTTGTGTTTCTTGTTTGGTGACAAATCCGTTCATTTTGCAACAACATTCCTGTGAATGTCCAACAATTTATTTCTGAGCTTGAAGCAGATTTTAAAAATATGTAATTCTATGGGATGATGAATAAGAATGTTCCTCAGTAAATAACTGTTGACCTACCCTCTGCTCCTTGACTCCTCAGATGGAATCGCCAAGCCTGTATAATGAATCATTGAATTCAATCAATTAATATTTCTGATGCTAATTTGGCTTGTTTGTTTACTGAAGACAATTGATTAGTGGAACATCTAGCTGATTTGATTTAACTGAGTACATCATTCGTGTGTATAGACTGCAGCTGATTTGCAGAGACTAAACATATCAGGAAAACAGTTCTGAATAGGCGAAATACATTGGATTCTTGGGTCACATGGTATTGCTTTACCCAAGCAAAGTAACTTGACATTTTAAGCGTAAGTTCTAGGCTTGTTGGAAAGCCTTATAATCAAATATGTGGAAGAGAGAAAGAAGAATATTGGTTTACCTGCTACTATCAGGACTTTTGTTAGGAAAGAAACTTTTTTTTTTTTTTTTTTTGAAACAGAGTCTTCCTGTGTAGTTCAGGCAGGCCTTGAACTCATGGTGACCTTCCTATCTCAGCCTTCCAAGTGCCGGGATTACAAGCGTGTGTCACCATGCCCCGCAAAACTCTTTTTAAAAGAAAATATTTTGATAAGACTTTTAGACAAAAAGGATACACGAGAGCATACATGTCCCTAAAATCAAGTAACCAGATCATAAATAATCTGAAAAAAAGAAAAAAAAAAAATAAAAGAAACAGAAAAAAACTACAATTTTGCCTCTTCAACATGGGGGAAAATAGGAGGTAGATTATTGCTATAGTAATATATAAGAGTATATTGGTTCTATAGGCATGGACAAATAAACTTTTACAAAGTTTTCTGATTTGTTTTTAAATTGTTTGTCTTGCTTTCATACATGTTTTTCCCTTTCCTCACTCTTTCACTCTCCCTAGAAAACATATTCCAGGAAAGATTAAAACGCTGTCATATTCCAGTTTAGCAATGAGGGTAATAATTTTTCATATTAGAACACCCAAAGCAGCAGCAGTTTCCTGAAGTTTATGGTGGTCCTGAAAAAAAAATAATTCCAGAAAATGATAAGCATCGATCATCTTATTGGCTATGTGGATTTTGTATGTGGTCAGTGGTAATCCGACACTCTAGCAAGTCATTTAGAAGTTCCTGTAAGTCTGAAGTGTGAACAAAAAATATGATGAATGCTTAAAGTTTTTAAAAAAATCATTACAATAAAAGAGACATTGTCTCTAACCCTCTGATAAATACCCTCCCTCACTTTGAACACACTTATACCATTATTCTTGCCACTTTTTGAAGCAATTCTGGAAGTCTTGTTTTCTTGCTTTCATTATAGTCTTGTGGCTGCCTCCGTGTCCTGAGTAGATTCCAAACTTTTATCTCTTACGATCATTTTGTCTTTGAGGAAGAGCCAGAAGTTGTACATTGCAAGATGCAGTGAGCAAGGTGGAAGAAGACACACCTGTCTTTGTGAGCCTGACTCGGGAAGCACTCGGCAGCAGCCTTCACTGTATTTTTGATCACACCTCATAAAGATACACACAAGGTCCAGGTTCTAGGTAATATTGACTCTCTTAAACATTTCCAGCTGACATTATCTGGAAACAATTTAAAATGGGTGAGACGCTTAGGTCAACAATTGAGCAACATATAATTATAAAACAAAGGGCGCGGCGCGTAGTCTGGGTTAGACACAACTTTGAGAACACCCAATTCTAGCCTGGTTCCCTTGTCCTGCACTGTTGATTCTACTTCTGAGAAGGGCTCCTTAAACGAAAGGGGGTGGGGAGCATAGCTAACCAACTGAAGGAGCACAGATTAGCTTCTCACAAAGAGGGAGAGGAAGAAAGTCAAGCGTTCTGGAATCCCACCCTTGCCTTATTGACTCAGCGCATAATTCTCCTGAGATACAAAATGAGAAATTTGATTCGATAGATTCCAAATTCAGCAAGTAAAAGTTTCATACTTCTTTCCCATAAGGCACTAATTATTTCAGACTGTAATTCTTGGTCACTGGCATACCTTAAGATTTCTTGAATCCCAAAAGAATGTCTCAGAACAGAGTCTTTGCCCTTGCTTGACTGTAAAATGAATGCAACTCTATGCATGAGCATCTGGATCCCTTTCTCCATGGGGTAAGAGCAAGTTTGTCCCAGTGTAGATCTGTGGAACCTGACACAGACCTGTGAGATTGCGGCTCCAAGTTCCTAGGCCCTCCACATTATTCCCCATTAGCTAACTCACATAAGATCATAACTCACGGTTCACCATGTAACGTTTATGCTTTTGCTTCAATGCAAAGGCTATCAAGTTAGTATACGCTTATTTTCTGGAATTTTTGGAGTGCTACGTACATGTGTTTATAAGGTGGCACGGAAAATTATTACATACAATACCTTGAGGGAACTTGCTATTTAAATAGTGCTTAAAGTGAATTACTTTGTGTACACACTACATTCATTCTCTCTTTCTCTTGCTTATATACATATACATACACAGAGCCGTGCACAAAAAAAGAAAAAAATGAAATCATTTTGCTTGCAGCACAAACCCACATTTATACATATATTCAGTTTTTACATATACATTTTTGTTTCAGATTTTCTCAGATTGCATGCTTATTATGCATGATTTTTATGATGTTTCTAAATGTACATATTATTTTCCAGCAATGATGGCTAATTTTTTTTCATAATATGTATATAGCTTTGACATTGAGACTTAACCATCAGAATAATGTACCTGCCACTAATGGTACTGCCCTCATCCAAAAAAAAAAAAAAAAAAAAGAAAGAAAAGCAAAAAGAAAAAAGAAAATGCACTACTCCAAAAGCTACAGCTGAATTACTGATTACTAAAAGCAGAATGATAATCTCTGGGATTGTAACACTAAGAGTCCCCAAAAGGAGGGAGAAAAAATAATCAGTAAAACTAGATGTTTGGTGCCACTTGTGAAGTTCTTTCTGGGGAATATTTAAATTTGGTTATTTTCCAGAAGTTTTTAGTGTACATACAGCTTGCATCTTTATTTTCTTTTGATGTATCTTTCTAGACATTGTCTAACTGTATTTCAGCTGATTTTTTTGCTGACATTTCTGACCTCATTAATTGGGTTGGTACTATTTGTCTGTCTTCCTGAGCATTTGCAACACTTTGTTATTTAGTATCGCTTAGTGTTTTCACTAATGTGATGTTTCCTCCTTTTTCCAGGTCACTAAAAATGGGATTAAGTGAAGTCAGATGTCTTCATGGTTGATGGTCCCCCCAAATACCTGTGTAAGCCTGAATACATTTCTACTCTTCATTGATCCCAGTTCTCCACAATCCAAACCAGTCATGTAATTATAATTTGTCTCCACCCTGCTTTGAGTATATCATTAAAATATATTTTTATTTCATGGTGGACCTGATGTTTTTCTCTGGCTCCCATGAATCATTACTGAACTCATACCTCATGGAAACCAGGAACTATCAGGAAAAGAAAACCACCAGTTAAAATGGTATGTTAATTTGTGTCTTGTTATAATGTCCAGAGAAGTCTGAAACCAACAAGATTGATGCAGTTTTTGTCTCAGATACAGCTGGTAATCTGTGGGACTGGAGCAATCTCTTCGTATAGGCTAAGAAAATGCATCAATGGATAGACAGACATGTTTATTATTCCCAATAAGTGCTTTGACTCTGACAATTCTTCTTAGTTTAATGTATGAATTTCATTTCAT
>PVJO010000325.1:0-200301 GCA_004026905.1 Hystrix cristata
GTAAAGCTGCACCTCATGAACCACAGGGCAGCAGATAAGAAAGGAGAGATGGCTGGAGACAGCAGAACCCTAATCTTCTCCAGGGACCCAGGAGGTCTTCCTCCTACTCCAAAGTTCAGTTTTTCAGCTTCAGTAGATTTTGTTGAGCACCTACTATTGGCTAAGACCTGAGGGCCACAGAGACAAGCCTGCCTAGAGTGGGGAGCTCATGGACCTCAGATTTATAAGTAGGTATTTTCTTTCTTTCTTTTTTGTTTTTTTCTTTTGGCAGTGGGGATCAAACCCATGGCCTTGCGCTTGTTAGGCAAGCGCCGTACCACTGAGCTAAATCCCCAGCCCCCAAAGGATATTTTCATCATGATATCATGATGTGGTTGGGGACAAAGCGTGGCCTCCGTCAAGGGGGGCCCGATCCAGCCTGGGATTTAAGAAAGACGTGGAATGGGCTGGGGATTTAGCTCAGTGGTTAAAGTGTTTGCCTTGCAAGCACAAGGCCCTGAGTTCGATCCCCAGCACCAAAAAAAAAAAAAAAAAAAAAAGAAAGACTAGGAAGAACTGAACCCTAAATTGAGTCTGGAAGAGCATGTATGTTGGGCAAGTGGAACAGGTAGGGAGGGAGCTGGTGGAGGGCATGGCCGGAGCAGACACTGTTGAGAGGCATGAGAAGGGCAGGGGTGTCAGGGTCAGGGCAGAGGGCTTAGGGGGCTAGAAGGGAAGGAGAGGGCAGGATGCTGCACAGATTGAGGGCTAGAGGTGAGGGTACCCTGCCCAGGCTCAGGATGTAGAAGAGAGCGGCCTATGAGTGAGGAGAAGACGGTTGTTGAAGGAGTTCAACTTGCTCAACTCAGGGAGAGTTCCAAAGGCAGCAGATCCAAACCAGGCCCTTGCTGGCGGGTCAGGGGAGTGAGGGAGCTGTTCCCTCCCGGCAGTTCAGGGGAGACAGGAGCGCTGTGGAGTCCCCCAGGGGCAAGGGGAGCGGTGTCTGCTCTGTCCAACATGGGTAGGGGGCAAGAGCAGCTGGAGGCAGCCATGGAGCCAGCTGTCCCAAGTCCCCTTTCTCACCCTTGTCCCTCGAGAGCTGCCTTCCTCCTTGTTCAGGCTTCCGCAGCCCCCAGTCCTGTTTTTTCTCCAGCGAGAGCAAGTGAACCCTGAATGTCCTCTCAGCTGGACTGGAAGCGCACCTCCTGTTTACCACCAATTCCTCCAGCTGCTGGTCCTCTCCTGGAGCAAGGACAGGCCCCTGGGCGACTTCAGAGGTCATCTGTGTGGCCGCCCATGCTCCCAGCTCCTGGGTGAAAAGTGAGGTCCGTGGTCTACAGCTGGCGAGTGCCAGAGTCTGTCTTGGAGAAAGGAGTGTGGAGATGAGGACAGTGATTGGAGTAAGACAGGAAACATTCTCCTCCTTTGTACCCATTCCACTGAACCTTGGGTTCCCCAGGACTCTTAGTGTTGAGAGGCACCTGATGGAAGGGGCGGTGGCCTACAGGGACAGCAGGAGGACCCTGGCCCAAGGGCCTCCGACGAGCACACAGCAAGCTGCCCATGATGGACGGGTGACCCGGATCAGCAAGGGCACTGATCAGACTGGGCTGGCAGACTGACCCTCCAGCTCCAGAACACCAGAGAGAGCAACCTCCTCTTGGGAGTGAGTCTCCAAGTGGCCGTTTATTACTCTAAGCAGTGACTCAGAGCCAAAGTGCAAGGAGAGATTAGCTGCAGAGATCCGAAGCTGTCAGTGTTCAGGGCCTGACCCGTGGGGGCCACATGACCTTTCACTCATTAGTCACCACCAGTCAAGCAGGGTGACTCCTGCTGGGCTGGGGGCAGAGGCTCCGAGAGTGGGGTGGCGGAGCAGGATGAGACGGGCCAGGGACAGGAGGTTCTGGGCCCTGGCTTGTGGCAGGGTCCATGGGGAATTTTCAGTGCACTCAAGTTCCACCTCTCAGCAACAGAAAACAAGGCACCCAGACCCAGGGCTCACCCCAGCTAATTAAATCTGAAGCCCTGGGGATGTGACATCAGTCGTTTTAAAAAGCACCCCAGGTGATTCTGATCCGCAGCTAGAGTGAACATAGCTACAGGTCAAAATAAAGCAGCAAGCAGCCAGGAGCTGGAGAGGGAGTCTAGAGCTCACGGGGTGGAGGGTGGTTCATGGTGTGTGTGGGGTTCACTCTGTCATTCATTTATTCATTCGTTCATCCACCCTTTTCTTCTCCACTGTCTCCCTTTATCTATTCATTTACCCAGCAAAGTACTCTCATGCTTTTTGAGAAACTAGAGATTTAGTACTGAGTGAACAGAGATGGTCTTGGTCTTGGTGGGGGCTACATCTTGTGACCCACTACAGCAGTGACTGAAGGGTGACTTTTTCATTTCTTTTCTTTTCTTTTTTTTCTTTTTTTTTTTTCCGGTGCTGGGGATTGAACTCAGGACCTTGTGGTTGCTAGGCAAGCGCTCTATCACTAAGCTAAATCCTCAGCCCTTCTTTTTCTTTCTTTCTTTCTTTTTTTCCAGTACTGTGGATTGAACCAAGGAGGGCCCTTCCCCCCCTTCTCTCTCTTTTGAGACAGATTCTCACTCTGTAGCCCAGGCTGGCCTTGAACTCACAACAATCCTCCTGCCTCAGCCTTCAAAGTGCTGGGATTACTGGTGTGCACCACCACTCCTGGCCCCGTGCTCTTTTCGTTTTATTTATTTATTTATTTTTGAGACAGTTTCCTGGGCTGGGCTTGAACTTTTAAACCTCTTGCCTCGGCCTCCCAGATTACTGAGATTATAGGGATATGCCGCCATGCTCTGCTGCATATGCATTTTGTGGGGCGGGGGGTGCTGGGGATCGAACTCGCACTTACTAGGCAAGCACTCTACCACTGAGCTAAACCCCTAAACCCTGCCTATGCTTTTTTAATTGTGGTAAAATACTCATACAATTTACCATTTTACCTATTTTAAAGCACACAATTCAGTGGTATTTAATATATTCTCAATTTCATGCAACCATCATTGTCTTTAGTTCCAGAACTTTTCCACCATCCAAAATGGAAACTCTGTTTCCATTAGTAATTGTTTCCCATGTCCTCTACCCCAGCCCCTTGCAACCCCTGCTTCTGTTTCTACAAAATTTGCCTGTTCTGGATATTTCGTGTAAATAGTTATATAATACATGGTCTTTTGTGTTTGGCTCTTTTGCTTAGCGTAAGTTTCATCTGTGTATCAGTAGTTTATTCCTTATTGTGGCTGAGTAGTATTCCAGCATGTAGATATACCCCTTTTTGTTCATCCAGTCATCTGCTGATAGGTATTTGGGCTGTTTCTACCTTTTGGCTATTGTGAATAGAACTACTGTGAACTTCAAGTACAAGTTTCTGTTGTAATATTGCTTTTTAATCCGATTTGGGTGTGTATATCTTTAAGTCTTTATTTTCTTAGGAACTTTATTTTTTAGAAACTCTGCATGATTTGCGGGCAGGTGCTAGAGATCAAAACTCAGGGCCTTGTCCTTGCAAGGGAAGTGCTCTACCACTTGAGCTAAATCCCCAACCCCTGCATGATTTTTGTTTTTAAATCAAGCATGGATTTGATACAAATGTTTCAGACACAGAAATTGTAGGGGACTAGATGAAGAAGGACCTTGAGTGCCGGGCTAGGAGAGTGATTCTTAGGCAGGTGAAAGGGATTCAGGGAGGCGTGTGCGTGAGAGAGGTCTTAGAGCTGGAGACCGCCCAGAGCAGGCAGTCAACTCCCCTTCTGGCCCCAGGCACATCGTGCCTCCTGGGTTGGGCCGGAAGGCAGCACCGGAAGCAGAGGACACTCCCAGCTCTTCGGCCTTGGCTCCCACCTGTCTTCTCCCCTAGGCTCCTCCACCATGACCGAGCTGAGTTCTCAAGTCAAAAGCTCTCTCAACGTCACCACCCCAGGCTTGCAGATATGGCGGATGGAGGTGAGCCCTGCTGTGCAAGACAGGAGGGCTCCGTTGCCTCCAGTCCTGTCTTGTGACTTCCTGGAGCACCTGATGCCACCTGTCACTGGCCCTTCCCTTCACTTCTGGCATCATCCACACCCTACTCCTCCACCTCCTCCTCATCTGCCACACCCCTACTCCCTGCCTTTCCCCTTTATTCTGTTTCTTCCCCATCTGTCTCTCAACTTCCTGTCCTCACTCATCTTCCTGTCTCTGCTTCTGTTTTCTTTCTCCTGTCTCTATGGGTTTTCCTTCTCAAGTCTCCCTTTCCCCTGCTCATTTTCTCCATCCCCTTCTGGCATGCACCCCCCTGGTCAGCTTCCACCTGCCCCTCTTCCTCCTGGTGCCCCTGACCTTGTTCTCTCCTCAGGCCATGCAGATGGTGCCTGTTCCTTCCAGCAGTTTTGGGAGCTTCTTCGATGGTGACTGCTACGTGGTCCTGGCTGTAAGTGGCCAGGCAGGGGTGGAGGCTCAGCAGAGAGCAAAGCACACTGTGGTGCTGGGGAGGGAACGTGAGACTGGGGCAGTGGGGAGAGACAGCATTTCTGGTGTGCCAGGTGCCCCGCCCTGGCACTTCACAGGGGTCAGAGGGCTGCGTGGGTAAGAGGTTCTTGCCTTGGTGCCACTGAGCTTGTGGTCCAGGCAACTTCAGTGGATTCATAGTCTTGGGAGACCTTCTGAATTGGTTCGATATCACCTCACCCAAGACCCCAATTCTAACAGCCACAGTTATCTTCATATCATCTTCTTGATATTGCCACACCCCTGCACTATTAAGGCATTTATATTTTTCTTCATATTGACTCATTTTTAAATACACTTATTTAACATTGTAATGGCACATCATTAAATGAAAAGAAACATTGTATCATAAATATAAAGTCACTATAAAGTATTAAAGCATTTGTATCATTTCATATGCAGTCACCCTCCATGTCTACAAGAGATCAGTGGATTTAACCAGTACAGATTGAAAATGTTCCGGAAAAAACCCATCTATATTGAGCATTTATTGAGACTTTTTTCTTGTCCTTATTCCCTAATTAATACAGTGTAACAATTTTTCCCCCAAGCACTTATACTGCATTACATAGTATAAGTGATATAGAGATGGTTTAAAATATATAGGAGTAGCTGGACTTGGTGGTACCTGTAATCCCAGCTCTCAGGAGGCTGAGGCAGGAGAAAGGAGAGTTCGAGGCCTGCCTAGATTACATAGGAAGACTCCATCTCAAAAAAAAAAAAGTACAGGAGAGAATGTGTGTAGATGACATGCAAATACTATGCATTTGGGAAACGCTGCTGTAGTCTAAGCAAGTTATTTCCAAGATGAAGGTAGAGAAGCCCAGAGAGAAGCAGCCACCTGCCTCCCATCTCAGGCAGTGGCAGAGCTGGACTATGAATCAGGGGTGCTGACCACAAGCCCAGCAGCCTCCCGGTGCCAAGCTCTCCCTGGTCCAGCCCCCAGGTGTGTGGGAGACAGCACAGAGTGGGGGACAGGACTATGGAAGCCCAGGATGTCAGGTACACTGGATACTCCTGCTCCCCAGATCCACAAGACCGGCAGCAACCTGACCTATGA
Organism: Hystrix cristata; assembly: GCA_004026905.1. NCBI lineage: Eukaryota > Metazoa > Chordata > Mammalia > Rodentia > Hystricidae > Hystrix > Hystrix cristata. The sequence continues at coordinate 5,544 of PVJO010000325.1, forward strand.
CATCCACTACTGGATTGGCCAGGACTCGTCCCAGGATGAGCAGGGGGCGGCTGCCATCTACACCGTACAGATGGACGACTTCCTGAAGGGCCGGGCTGTCCAGCACCGAGAGGTCCAGGGCAATGAGAGCGAGACCTTCCGTGGCTACTTCAAGAATGGCCTTGTGTAGGGAGGGGTGTGCTATGGTGGGAGGGGACAGACCGCTGGTGGGAGATGGGGGCCCAGCTGAAGAAGCAGAGACGCTGGAACCCATGGTGGTGGTGAGAGAAGCCCCTGGGTAGAGGGAGGTAACCTGGAGCCAGGAAGGGAGCCTGAGGCTGTGAGGGAGGCCAGGGGGCCACAGAGGTGTTTACTGATTTTCTTCACCCTCCACTCCCCACCCTTGTCTCTGCTGCTGCTCTGTCTTTGGCCCTGTCCCTCCAGTTTGCCATGAGGTGTCCCTGGAGGCCATTCTGAAATCCCGTAACTCCATGTACTGTGGATTTCTGTAAATTGGTGCCTGGATGAGTTTCTTGGAGAGCTCCATGCCGAAGGAGGCCTTCAGAGAACCATGCCAAGCCCCCTTCCCTCTCTGGCTAATGGGCAGATGCCCACCCTCTTTTCTTTTTCTTTTTGTCTTTCTTTCTTTCTTTCTCTTTCTTTCTCTTTCTTTCTTTCTTTTCTTTCTCTTCTTTTCTCTTCTTTTCTTTTCTCTTCTTTTCTTTCTTTTCTTTCTTTTCTTTCTTTTCTTTTTTTTCTTTCTTTCTTTCCTTTCTTTTTTTGGTGCTGGGGATCAAACTCAGGGCCTTGTGCTTGCAAGGCAAGCACTCTAATCACTGAGCTAAATCCCCAGCCCCCCACCCTCTTTTCTAAGCAGGACTCGCACCCCAAAAACCCAGATTTTCTGGAAGAGTCTGGGATTCTGGGCTCTTGTCTTTCTCCATGGAAACGCAGGCTCTAGAGCCAGCTGCTACCGACCTGTAGAACAGGCTGGAGCTCCCCCTCTTCCTCTTGCTCTCGTCCTCCTACACCCTGCAGCTGTCCACTCACTCCTCTGGGCACCTGAGCGGCACCTCTTTCTTTTCTCCACTTCAATCCCCTGCCCTCCAGGCCCTGCCTTACTGACCCCATCTTTGCTTGCCCTGGTGCAGGGGAGGGGCCAGTCTGAGGGAATCAGGATCTGGGTGCTGACTTTAGGAGCACCCGCCGCCAGGGTGACAGGCTGCATACTGGCCTCGCGCTCACAGGAGCCCGTCCCTTATCGTCTACACCCTAAGAATATCACGCATCTCATGTTGTTCCTACTGGACTCTCAGGTGGCCCCAGGGGCAGCCAGGCGGGGAGGACTTGGGGCACAGGGGCCCGGCACCCCTCCCAGCACCCCTCCCTCTGGTGGACTCTTCTTCTTGCAGGATCCGGAAAGGGGGCGTGGCTTCCGGCATGAAGCATGTGGAGACCAACGCCAGCAATGTCCAGCGGCTGCTGCACGTCAAGGGCAAGAGGAACGTGGTGGCCGGAGAGGTGTGTAGGGCTCTGGGGCGGTGGCGGGGGCTCAGGAGGGATGACACGCAGGAGGGATGGCTGGAAGGCGATGCTGACGAACAGTCCTGTTTCGGGTCTGGGCCTCCTCTGTGCTCCCTAGGTGGAGATGTCCTGGACGAGCTTCAATAGAGGGGATGTTTTCCTCCTGGATCTCGGCAAGCTCATCATTCAGTGGAACGGGCCAGAGAGTAACCGCATGGAGAGACTCAGGGTAAACCTGCCTGGGCACCACCTTCCTACTGTCCCAGCACCTGCCCCGCTCCAGGCAAACTTGCCAGACCTTTGCCACAGCGCAGACTGGCCTCCTACTCCCCACCTTTGCAATTGGCTGAGTGTTGGGGACAGGACCTGAGTCTCTGTGTGCACGGGAGAGGCATGGTGGAGTTGGTGTGTATGTACTTGTGGCTAGTCCCCTCGGATGGAATGAGTCCCCACAGTGTGGCAGACTCCGGGTCAAACCTTGGAGACCCAGGGGTGGGTGTCCAGTAGGGGAGCCAGGCAGGAGGAAGACCTGGAGAGGCCATTACAGAGGAGTACGGCACTGGGGGTACAGACCAGCTTGTGGGGAGCAGTGGGAGGAGAAGGCCCTAGGGCAGGAAGGAGGTGGCTGGCAGGGTCTGCCATTGCGGCAGGAGCTTGGAGAGCAGGTGAAGATCTCAATGCAGCTTATGTGGCTGGAAGTCTGAGGGAGAGGCTTAGGTTTTCTGCTCCATGCTCCATACTGTTGATGGTCATCCGACCTCCCAGTGGACACAAGAGCCTGTGGCCATGCGGTGCAGCAGAGGCCAGCGGTGCCTGGACTCAGCTTGGCAGATGAACCCACAAACTTACCTGCATGCTGAATGAGGGGTGAAGGGAGAGAGGAGTGAGCCCAACTCGAAGCCTTGAGCTCAAGAACCCTGGAGTCAGGTGGAGTCCCGCTTCCTGGGACAGGGAAGATCTGTTTTGGGCATCTGTTTTCTGGGAAGTTGGATAAATAAGACAGGTACAGGGGTTGGGGATTTAGCTCAGTGGCAGAGCACTTCCCTAGCGAGTACAAGGCTCTGAATTCGACCCCCAGCATAAAAAAAAAGAGCTGGGCTGGAGATGGAAGCCAGGGGATTGGCTGCTTACACAGGCCCTGGGACCTGATGGTCTGGGGAGGGAGTGCAGTAGAGGGGTGGCGCTAAAGGGATGGTGAGCCACAGTGTGTGTATGTGTGCGTGCATGTGCATGCACATATGTGAGGGACTGTGCCCTGGGTGGAGGCCGTGTGTGTGAATATGCATGTGTTTGTGGGAACTTGTTTGAGACTGTGCTGTGGGTGTAAACATGCTCATGCATGTCTGTGAGCATTTGTGAGCATTTGCACACTGTGAGTGTGCGAGTATGCTTTGGGACAGAGAAACTGGGCATAGTTCTGATCCTCCAGGCTGAGTTCTTGTGAAAACTGAAGTACAATCACAAAGTTCAAACAATGTCAAAACAAAAGGCTAGGCAAGACCCGCCAGACTCGCTCCTGCTTTCCCTCTGCTCTCCAGCCTTCCTCACCCATACCTTGCCCCCCCACCCAGCTCTCATGGCTGCTGCAGGTTGCCCTGGGGCTTGCCTGGAAGGCCTACTTTGGCCCCAGACTTCATGGGTCACCTGTGGCCTTTCTGCAGGGCATGACTCTGGCCAAGGAGATCCGAGACCAGGAGCGGGGCGGTCGTGGCTATGTTGCCGTGGTGGAGGGAGAGAGCGAGGCGGACAGCCCGCAGCTCATGGAGGTGATGAACTATGTGCTCGGCCAGCGCAGGGAACTGAAGGCAGCCATCTGCGACTCAGTGGTGGAGCCAGCACTCAAGGCTGCCCTCAAGTTGTACCAGTGAGCACTGGCTGGGATCTTCCTGAGTGTTGGGGACTTCCAGGGTGGGCAGGTTGCCCTGGCCGAGGGCATAGACCTGCCCACCCGTCTATGTCTCGCCTTATCTCTCAGTGTGTCTGACTCAGAGGGGAAGATGGTGGTTAGGGAAGTCGCCACGCAGCCACTCACACAGGACCTGCTTAGCCACGAGGTGAGAGGGCAGACTGGCCCGCCTCTCCCTGAGTGGGAAGAACTTCAGGGTGCTGAGATGGGCACAGGAGGGAAGGCTGGCCCCTCCCAGTGTCCTCAGCACCACGAGGCTCTCAGCTGGGCCTTTCTCTCCCGACTCTAGGACTGTTACATCCTGGACCAGGGAGGCCAGAAGATCTTCGTGTGGAAGGGGAAGAATGCCAATGCCCAAGAGAGAAAGGAAGCCATGAACCAGGCCTTGGTAGGGACAGGGATTGGGGAGGAAGGTCAGGACCGTGAGGGAAGCAGATAGCAGTGGGAGGCCAATGGGCCCCATCTGGGGAAGATTCCGGAAGGATAGGGGTGGGGGGCTGGCCCCATCCAGCTGTTGGGACTGAGGGGCCGTTGTGTAGCCATCTTGAGGAGTTCTTTGCATTCCAGAAAGCCAAACCCCAGACAACCTGGGGGCCTCCTCAGATCTGAGCTGTCACCTTCCCATGCTCAAGGTTGGTTTAGAGAGAGAAAAGGGAAGCTGAGTGAGGCAAGTTTAAGCTCAGCCTGGGCAATTCAGTGACTTGAGATTGGGGGATGGATGCAGGGTTGTAGTAAGGGACTGAGCATGAGGGTTAGAGGGAAGATGGGGTCAAACTAGAGGTCAGATTTGGTCTTGAGATTGGGATCAGTGTTAGGTTTGGGGTCTGTACAGTGGTACCTCGGTTCAAGAACTGAATTCTTTCTGCGATTCTGGTCATAAACCAAATTGGACAAGAACTGAATCAAATTTCCCCATAAGGTCAACATTGAACCTAACCACTGAATTTGATTCGGTTCTTGTCCAGTTTGATTTGTGACCAGAATCGTGGAAAGAATTCGGTTTATGGACTGAGGTACCACTGGATTAGGTTCAGGGTCAAGGTCAGAGTGAGGCTTGAGGTGGTTTCAGGTTTGACCTGGAAGTTGGGGCCAGAGTAAGTTTAGGTTTGGGGTGAGCACTGGGATTGGGACGAGGGCTAGGTTTGACGGGGGATCGGGCTGGGGTTAGAACCAGGCTCTGGCTTGCACTGGGGTTGGGGCCAGGGAGGAACCTGGCCTCCAGCCGCCACCTGTCTTCCCAGAATTTCATCAAAGCCAAGCAGTACCCAGCAAGCACACAAGTGGAGGTGCAGAATGATGGGGCGGAGTCAGCCGTCTTCCAGCAGCTCTTCCAGAAGTGGACAGTGCCCAACCGGACCTCAGGCCTGGGCAAAACCCACACTGTGGGCTCCGTGGGTGAGGGCTGTTTTGGGGGCAGGGGGATGTCCAGAACCAGGAGCTGGGCTGGTAGAATTACCTGCCTCCCACCCTCCTTCCCTGATGGGTTGCTTCCATGCACACTTCACCCTGTCCTAGTGCTCTTCCTGGTGGGGCACGGACCTCAGGGGACGTGGGCAAACTCAAGAGTGTCACACAGAGAGAGCTAAGAATGATCTGCCTTTCATTTGTAATAGGGCTGGGCCTCCCTGGGAACCAAGCAGCTTCTGTAGACGGTATTTGTTGAGGCCAAGCTCAGGGCTGGGCACTGGGGGGCGGGTGAAGGGAATACACAGCAAAGCTCTCTGTCGAGCTGGGAGATGTGGTCAATGCTTGATGTCTGAATGTTGCAGGGGTCAAGATGGGTAGATCAGCAAAGCTAAAGCCTTGATCTTGTCCCTTTTTTGCTACCTGTGGCTTCTCTGGGAGGCTTTGATGGAGTAAACATGTTAGGGGCATCAAGCTGTGGTTCTGTGCTATAGCTCTGCTGTTCTGTCTTTGTAACCCTGGGTGAGCTGCTGACCCTCATCTATAAAGTGGGTCTAACAATTGTAGCCACCTTCCAGGGCTGTTGTGAGGACCTAGGGGACCTCGGCTGGTGATATCTGATGTCATGATCCCCCCCACCAGCCAAGGTGGAACAGGTGAAGTTTGATGCCACATCCATGCACGTACAGCCCCAGGTGGCCGCCCAGCAGAAGATGGTGGATGACGGGAGTGGGGAGGTGCAGGTATGTGCACTATGGGAGCTGTGCTAGGTGGAGAAGGCCTGGCGGAGCCCAGCCTGGCCCCCACACTGACCGGATACTGGCCCCAGGTGTGGCGCATTGAGGACCTCGAGCTGGTGCCTGTGGAGTCCAAGTGGCTAGGCCACTTCTACGGAGGTGACTGCTACCTGCTGCTCTACACCTACCTCATCGGCGAGAAGCAGCACTACCTGTTGTATATCTGGCAGGTCAGGCTCGTCCTACCCAACATGAGCCCAGCCAGCTCAGCTGCTCTCTGCCATGCCCCTGCTGTCATGCTTGGGTTGAATACCTCTGGTGATAGGGAGCTCACTCCCTCAAGCGGCAGCCTGTTCCATCATGGGGTAGCTTTGGCTGTGAGATCCTAGTGAGTGCCCCCACTCACCACCCTTTTCTGAGTGTCCCTTCCAATTTCCATCACTGCTGCACATTCCTGTCACCTGCTCTGCCTGAGGTCCTGTGTCCAGATAGGAGGGAGCAGGGAGATGCTTGGGTGCTGGGGTGAGTGGTGTGGTCTTTCCTAGAGGAAGGAACAATAAGAAGAGCAGGTTGGGGGTCAAGTCTGGGGTTGAAGTGGGTCAGGGCTGGGCTGAGGCTGGGGTCAGAACCGAGGATAGAGTCAGGTTGGATTTGGGGCTGGAGGGGAGGTCTGTTGGCCTGGGGCGAGGTCAGAATTGGGGACAGAGTTGTCGCTGGGACTGACTCTATCCTATCCCTTCCTCCCCATTCATCCGCAGGGCAGCCAGGCCAGCCAGGATGAAATTGCAGCTTCAGCCTATCAAGCTGTTATTCTGGACCAGAAATACAACGATGAACCAGTCCAAATCCGGGTCCCCATGGGCAAAGAGCCACCCCACCTCATGGCCATCTTTAAGGGACGCATGGTGGTTTACCAGGTGTGATTGCTGGGCTGGGATGGGTAGGCATCCAGGAGATAGGGGAAAGGATACAGGCGGGGGTTCAGGGTGAAGCCCATTCCTCGTAGGAGAGAACCCTTCAAGGCTTCATCACCTGTGTGGAACTGGTAACAGAAACAGTCACTGAGTTGCTTTAGAAATATACATAATGGGCTGGGTGATACACGACTGTACTCCCAGTACTCTGGGAGGCTGAGGCAGGAAAATGGCAAGTTTGAGCCCAGCCTGAGCAACTCAGCAATTTAAAGAGATTCTATCTCAGAAATTAACAACAACAAAAAAAAATTTTTTTTTTAAATTTTCAACACAGAGTCTTGTTATGTAGTTCAGGCTGGCCTTGAACTCACTACATAATACAGTCTGGCCTGGAACTTGCTGTGATCCTCGTGGCTCAGCCTCCTGAATGCTGGGATTGCAAGCATGTGCCTCCGTGCCCAGCTTAAAAAAATTATTTTTAAAGAGCTAAGAACAAACTCAGTATAAAGGTCCTGGGTTCAATCTCTCATACTGGAAAAGGAGGTGGGGGGTGGAGGGAAGGGAGGAAAGAAGAAAGAAGAGAAAAAAGAAAAGTGCCATAATGAGCCCTCACTATGGGCAAGCATTGTCTGCCCTCCACACTCCAACTCCTTGAACCCTCTACATGAGAAAGGAGGTCTCGTGCAACGTTTGCCAAGATAATACACCTGTTCAAACCGTGCTTGTACCTTCCAGCAGAATGAAATAGACACCTCATGCAGCTGTTTAAGCAATAATCTGTTTATTGAGCATCTTCTAAGTACACAGTCCTTTGTAATACACCAAACAAGGACAGGAGTGGCAGCTCCTACTGCTCACTGTCTCCTTGGGAGAAGAGGGTCACATGGTCAGAGTGGAGCAGGGATACAACATCGGGGTCTATGCATAGAGTTCATGGTGGGAAGGGGGTTGCAGAAGGTCTGGACATCAGGAGCAGAGTTGAAGAGTTTAGCAGGAGTCAGATGAGGGCTTGCAACATAGGGGGCCCAGCAAGGGCCGAGGCAGGCACAGGGGAAGGGCCTGTGGGGGGACCGTGAGAAGCCTGGCCACAGGACCCCCCGGGATTTGGATACAGAATGACCAAGTTGGCAGAAGCAACTGGCATCTTCCTCACGTGGCCCCTTCACAGGCCCCGCTGAGGAGCCAGGTTTCAGTCTATAGGCAGTGGGGAGCCGCTGAGAGTTTTTGAGCAAAGGAGTCCCAGGATCAAAGCCATTTTGGGAAAGATTAGCCTGCCATGGTGCATCAGAGGAGCTGGAGGGCAGGCAGACCTCCCCACCCCTTTCTTTCTCTGTGCTCTTTGATTCTGCACTGCAGTCTTTTATACTAAGTCACTCCTGCCCCTCTCTTCCTCCCCTGTCCCCACACCTGTAGGGAGGCACCTCCCGAGCTAACAGCGTGGAGCCCGTGCCCTCCACGAGGCTGTTCCAGGTCCAGGGAACCAGTGACAACAACACCAAGGCCTTTGAGGTCCTAGCCCGGGCCACCTCCCTCAACTCCAATGATGTCTTCATCCTCAAGACCCCATCCTGCTGCTACTTATGGTGTGGGAAGGTGTGTGTGGGGCCCAGAGGCTTCGCACCTGGGCCTTCTCAGTACCCTGTCCTGTGGCTGTCTCTTCTGGGTCTCCGCACTGGGGACCCACAGCCTCTCAGAGTCCTTCTCTAGCCCTCTGCAGACCCCAGTCCCCTCTGCTGTTCCGTGGAGTATCAGGGACAGAAGAGGGGATGGAGAGTTGCCCCCAGCTGGGCTGTGTGCACGAGGCCCCGATCCAGGAGAGCTCTCTCAGACCCCAGAGCTCTGGGCAGGGGATGTACAGAGGGGTAGAGAGGTCTGGCACTACAGCCGGTCTCCCTAGCATAGCTAACCCCCTCTCTGCCCAGGGCTGTAGCGGGGACGAGCGAGAGATGGCCAAGATGGTTGCTGACACCATCTCCCGGACGGAGAAGCAAGTGGTGGTGGAGGGGCAGGAGCCAGCCAACTTCTGGATGGCGCTGGGAGGGAAGGCCCCCTATGCCAACACCAAGAGGTAACTTTAGACTTCCGCCTTCAGCTCACATCCTGACACTGGAGGGCCTGCCGGTGTCTACACCCCGTCCCCAGAGCCCGCAGCGGGTATGAACAGAGCACTTTGTATACCAGGCCCCCAGGGTGACGAGAAGGACAGGGGCAGCTCATGGCCTTGGAGCCTCTGGGGCCTGGTGCTGTGACCGTGCTGCTCACCAAGGAAGGCCCAGCGCCTGGGGTGGGGGGTGCTTCCCTGACAAAGGACATTCCTAGCATAGGACTTGGCTCAAAGAGAGGGCAGGAGTGACTATTTGCCCTTCAGGAAGAAGGGGCCAGAGCCCAGCCCTGCCCTTTGGTGCTGGCATAGGCCTGGGAGATTGAGGAGAACCAGCCACAAACCTCTTTCAAATGGGTTTTTGGGCTGGAATGTAGCTCAGTGATAGAGCACTTGCTTAGCCGGGCCAAGGCTCTGAGCTCATCCTCAGTATAAAAAACAAAAACAAAAAACCAAAAAACAAAAAGCAAACGTTTTGTCTAGAGAATGTCTATGATCTGCAGCAGGCAGGAGAGAGGGAAGATAGCAGAGAACTTCCTACCAGGGTGATGAAATGCATGGTCAGAAAAGCAGTAGGGATTTCCCTGCAGAGCACTCTCAGGACAGGAGGGCACCCTTTTGTCCATCTTGGCTGGGGCATCTGGTGAGGAGATGGCCTTTCTGTGTCTGGGTCCCTCAGAGTTCTTGGCCTCAAGCCTCCTCTCCACCTCCTCCTGCCAATGCCATCTTCCCTCTACCCTGCAGACTGCAGGAGGAAAACATGGTCATCTCCCCCCGGCTCTTTGAATGCTCCAACAAGACTGGGCGCTTCCTGGCCACAGAGATCCCTGACTTCAATCAGGATGACTTGGAGGACGACGATGTGTTCCTGCTGGATGTGTGGGACCAGGTAGGATCAAGGGCCTGGGGACCGCCCCTCCTACCCACCTCGATCCCCAGGGCCACGAAGCCTGGAGGCAGTAGGGTTGGGTAAGCATCAGTGTTTTCCTAGAATGGAATTATGAGTAGCAGAAACTGAAGCAAAAGACGAAGGGGGTATTGTGCCTGGAGAGGCTGCAGGGCAGGATGGAGCCAAGGTCATTTAGCTGGGTAGTGGCAGAGTCGGGGCTCTACTAGTGGACATCTGGGGTAAACTGAGGCAGGGCCCTGTGGGCCAGCGAGGAGGGCAAGGCCTGACTGCTGGCACTCTCCCCAGGTCTTCTTCTGGATAGGGAAGAATGCCAATGAGGAGGAAAAGAAGGCTGCGGCTACCACCGTACAGGAGTACCTCAAGACCCACCCCAGTGGCCGCGACCTCGACACCCCCATCATTGTGGTGAAGCAAGGACACGAGCCCCCCACCTTCACTGGCTGGTTCCTGGCTTGGGATCCCTTCAAGTGGAGTGTGAGTGGCCCCAGCCCACCCTGGTCCTCACTGCTCAGCAAATCCACCTCAAGGCGGTGGACTGCTGCAGGCCTTTTTTAGGATATGTGACCAGTTTATTTGTAAAAGGGTTGCATGGAACTTAGAGTAAAAATTAGGAAGGCCATTAAACCCCCTGGTGAGGGGGAGGGAAGGAAGTTTATGAAAAATCAAAAAAGTCCCCCAGCACTCCCACCAAAAAAAAACCCCCAAAAGTTAAACTGGTGTGGTGGTATATACTACCTGTAATCCCAGCACCCTGGGAGGCTGAGTCAGGGGGACTTCAAGTTCAGCCCAGCCTAGGCAATTTGGTGACTTAGCAAGACACTGTCTCAAAATGAAAAATAAAAAAAGGTTGAAAATGTGAAGGTCGTGGGTTCAATCCTCAGTACTACAAGAAATACAATAAAAAAAACCAAGGATGGGGTTGGGGATTTAGCTCAGTGGTAGAGCACTTGCCTAGCAAGTACAAGGTCCTGAGTTTGATCCCCAGCACCACTACCTCCCAACAAAAAAAACCAAGGCTAATTGTGTGCCTGGTTTGTGTGCTATATTTTAGAGCCAACCTGCTGTATATGGTAGGTGAAGGTCATGCATATTACAGGTGAAAGCCGTATTTTAAAATTAATTGGAAGTCAGCTGGGCACGATGGTCCATGCTGTATTTCCAGCACTCTAGAGGTAGAGGCAAGAGGATGGGGATCTTGAGGTCAGCCAGGGCAATGTCACAAGTTTGAGGCCAATCTGGACTACCTAGTGAGACCCTGTCTCAAAAAAAAAAGATTAAATAGAATTCTTCAAAATTCAGTTCCTTTGTTAGCCACTTTTTTTTGAGGGGAATGCTGGGGATCAAACTCAGGGCCTTGCTCTTGCTAGGCAAGTGCTCTACCAGTGAGCTAAGTGCCCAGCCCCGTTAGCCACATTTTTTTTTTTCCAGTCCTGAGGATTGAATTCAGGGCCTTTGTACTGAGCTATATCTGTAGCCCTTTTTTATTTTTTGTTTTGAGACCGTGCTTACTAAGTTGGTAAGTTGCTCAGACTAAGCTTGAACTTGTATAATTTTCCTGCCTCAGCCTCCTAGGTGACTGCTGCCAGCCACAGTTTAAGTGCGCAGTAGACCTCTGTGGTCAGTGACTGCCATGTTGGAAAGCATAGAGAACATTCTCATCAGCACAGAAACTTCTCCAAGGCAGTGCTGAAAGCAAACATGTCGTTTTTAAAGGACAAACAAAGCTGGGTGTGGTGGCAAACACCTGTCATCCCAGCAGTCTGGGCGGGATTGGGATCTCTCTGATGTCATGCTGAATGAGTGAGTGAACGAATGAATGAATGAAATGAAGGAGAAGCCAGTGCAGACTCAGGGTGACAGAGGGGCTGCCAGGCGTGGGGCAGTGAGGTGGCGCTGAGAAACTCTGGCATTGGGATTTGCTGCCTTGTAGCCTGCTGGCATCTGTCCTCAAGACTAAACTCAGCCTATCAGCTACAGAGGTCTTTAAATACACACACACACACACACACACACTCACCCCATATTTGAGGACAGTGAGTTTTTTGTGTCCCTAAACTCATCTGTTGTGTAATTTAGAGTCCCCAGAGCCACCAGGGCAAGGCCTCCCTCCACCTGGATCTTCCCCCTTCCTGCCAATCTGGCTTGCATTTTCTGGGTGCCAGGCCTTGGAGGTGGGCTGCGAGGGGGCCCCTCCTGCTCTCTGCCCTCTTCTGCGGCAGGGCTCCCCTCCTGTGCCCCGGGACCTCTGAGCACCCCTGAGCCTAAACAGTGCTGGAGGGTTCTCAGCGCTGCCTGTGGCTGCCTGGATGAGCTTCTGCGGGGTGAAAGGGGCTCATTCCTCTCCAGCCCATGGCAGGCGGAGTCAGGACAGACACACAGCCTTCCCAGGGGGCCCCCTTGGGCCCATCTTTACTCTAATCTTCTCAGAGGCTTCCTCCCACCTCAGCCTGAGGTTGCTCTTTCCCTTCTCACCTTCAGGACCCGGACCTGGACCCTTCAACACTTGAAGGGAAATGGCCTTTTGTCACCTCTGCTGAGATCTGGGTCTGATCTGTTATTTACTTTACATGCAGAACTCCAAATCCTATGAGGACCTGAAGGCAGAGCTTGGAAACCCTGAGGACTGGAGCCAGATCACTGAGGTGAGTACAGGGCAGGGTGGCTGGGGGCAGTCAGACCCATGGGAGCCATGAGTATTCCCTAGAGGACACTGGTGTCCTGTGCTTCCTTCCCATCTCCTCCTGCTTCTTGTTGTTTAACTCCAACACTGCTAGCTGTTTTGCGTCCCCGTTTCCTGGTGAAATGGTTTCCAGTGATTTTTTTCCCTGTACTGGGGATCCAGCTTAGGCCCTCATGTGTGCTAAGCAAGTTTCTACCACTGAGCTACATCCCCAGTTCCAGTTCCAATTTTTGTTATGCAGAGATATCTGGAGGATAGGGCAGCATATTAAAATGCAGATTTTAAAATTCCCGAGTATTCTGGTTCAGAGTTTGGCTCCACATCCAGGAATTTGCATGTTTTAAATAAAGGGCCCAGCAACTCAATGACTTAGTGAGATCCTATCTCAAAATAATAAGAAAAGGGCTAGGGATTGTAGCTCAGAGTGGAGGCCCTGTGTTCAATCTCCAGGGCTGCCGGAGGACTGCACTTTGAGAACTAATGACATCTCTCCACACCCTCACCCTTGGGACCCCTTCTCCAAACAGAATAATAACCACAGCTCCTCCGATCTTTCCATTGGTTAAAAGATGCGTACTGAGCCCCTATGCCTGGGATATGGGAATAGGAAATCAGAGCTTTTCCTTCTAGAAGTTCACGGGCTCACAGGGGAGACAAGACAGAGGAAACTCCACAGAACTGCCTCGAGGGCCCGAAAAGAATTTCCTGGGCACGTGGGGCAGTCAACACCCACAGGCTGTACACCCACAGGCTGAGAACCCCACAGTGCTCACCAAACCTTTCTTGGTAGACCAACAGTGCAGACTGGAAAGGACAGATAGGTCAAGGCTAAGTGAATTTATGGATGACAATATCACATCAGATAAGAGAGAGAGGGTCATAAATACCCAGGGTAGACCTCAAACTCTGGGGGAAGACATGAAAAAGTTAATAAGTCATTGAGTAAAATAATCCTCCTGTCCCAAGTGACACTTTGGTCAGGCACAAACCACTAAGCTGGTAGTTGCAGGGTCCAATCCAAGTGATGTGCTCTTACGAGGAGTGTGTGCGTGTGTACGTGCATGCGTGTGCTATGGTGGGATGGGCCAGCCCATGGAAGCCTTCCTGGAGGTGGTGTCCTAACTAGTGGCTTCCTTCCCTTCCCTAGGAGATCACAAACCCCAAAGTGGCCGTATTCACCGCCAATACCAACCTGAGCTCTGGGCCTCTGCCCATCTTCCCCCTGGAGCAGCTGGTGAACAAGCCTGTGGAGGAGCTTCCCGAGGGCGTGGACCCCAGCCGGAAGGAGGTGGGTGGGACCCTCATGGTAGCACAGTGAATATCTGACTCATCCATTTGTTGGACAACCTCAATGACCTGTGCAGGGGACCAGGTGCCAGGGACACCCCGGTGAACCAGACAGACCTGTCCCACTTTCCTGCCAGCTTATACCCCTGGAGGACAGAGATCAGAGAAACCTGAACACAGTGATTATCTCGGTGCTAAGTGTCACCAAGGTAAAGTACAGGGGCCAGGGAGAGTATTACAAAACGGAACTTGATTTAGTTAGAAATTTCCTTCTGAAATGTGAATACGATTGATTGATTGATCGATTGTTTTAGACAGGGTCTTGCTAAGTATTCCACACTGGTCTAGGCTTGAATTTGGGATGCTCCTGCCTCAGCCTTCTAGAGTACTGGAATTATAGGCATACCTCACCACGCCCAGCTGAGATTTACCACGGAGCTAAATCCCCAGCCCCAAGATTTACATTTTTAAAAGATGTCTCTAAGCTGGAGAGCATCACTCTGGGAGGCTGAGGCAGTAGGATAGCAAGTTTGCAACAAGCCTGGGCAATTTAATGACTTAGCAAGACCTTGTCGCAAAACCACACAATTTTAAAAAAGGCTTGGGTGTGGCTCAGTGTGAAGGGCCCAAGTTTAATCCCCAGTAGAAATAAAATACCAGTCTGGCTGCTCAGCGAAGAATAGACTGAAGGCGGCAAGAGTGGCCAGAGGGAAAAGTGGCAGGAGAGCAGGTGCCCATCATGCTGTGTGCAGCTCTGTCTTCTGAGGCACCCAGGAGTCATCCAGAATGACCTGTGGGTTTGAGGGGCCAGCGGTTCAGAGGATCTGGGGCAGAGATGGAGCCTCCAACTCAGCACATGGTTCTGCTGGTATCGCAGTGCAGAGGCAGATATGGCAGGAGAAGTACGGCGGGAAGAGCTTGTTAAAATCTCTTTTCCTTCCTTCCTTTCTTCCTTCCTCCCTCCCCCCTTCTTCTTTTCCTCCTGCTGCTCCTTCTCCTCCTCCTCTTTCCCCTCCTTTCTTCTCTCTCTCTCTCTGTCGCCCCCTCCACCCCAGGATTGAACCCAGGCCCTCATGCATGCTAGGCAGTGTGCTAGGCAATGCTCCACCATTCCCTGGAGAACACTGCCCTGCGTTCTCTCTTGGATTCTCTCCACCTGTGCGGTGGCTGGGAGGCACCTGTGGCCTCACTGTGTCATCGGCTGTTCCCAATATGAGTGATAAACCTAGCCCAGGCCCTGCTACATAAAATGCTCTATTAATGATAGCTGTTACTGCCTGTTCTACATCCAAGAAAGCAGCCCCAGAGAGGGGATGTGGTTTGTGTGATATTAACTTGCTATCTGGAAAGCCAGAGAAAGAATCAGGTCCTCTAGCTGGGCGTGGTGATGCATGCATGTAATCCCAGTACTCAGGAGGCTGAGGCAGGAGAACTGAAACAAGATTGAGGCAAGCCTAGACTGCACAGTGAGTTCAAGGCTAGTCTGGAATACACAGCGAGACCCTATCTCAAAAACAATGATAACCACAACAACAACGATTCAGGTTTTCTGAGTGCCACTTTTACCATCATGTTATGTGGCAAAAAGGAAATACGTATTTCTAAAGGGAAGGGCAGCCGATGGTAAACATAGCCCAGTATTCCTGAAGCAGTTGAAGAAACACTGTTCCCCGGTTGAAGAAGCCTCAGATTTTAAAATTGATCCGTAGCTGATTTTTTTTTTTTTTAAAATCATGAAAGTAGTGTGTTTCCTTGTGAGAGCTGAGCATTCAATGTCAAGTGTGGAGGGTAGAAGAGCTTTTCAGACCTCTCTGGCTGCTCCACACTCAGAAGATGACTGGTGACAAGAGCAGGGTGGTGGGCCTGTAGACAGCATAATCTAAGTGTTGAGTCCCAGTGATAAACCTCAGGGAGGCAGATATGAGTGAGGCTGCAATCAGCAGGCAGGACTGTGAGGTTCAAGTGCATGAGCCATGGAAAGACACAAGTCCACTAGGATGGGCAGCCCTTGCTATCTGGCATGGAGGGTCAGAGTCTAGGAGTCCTGGCAGAGCCATGCTGAGCCAGAGGGCACCGTGCAGCCACTTGCAGGGACCTGGGACACTGCAGCCACAGCTGTAAGGATTCCGCTGATGCCCTGAGTGTTAATATTTGCTGTCTTCTTCCACAAGGTCTGTGCTGTCTGCTGGGAATGGGGAAGGCTCTCAGCACCCAGCCCTCAGAAGCCATGAGGACAGGATGCGCAGGGGAGGGAGGCGAAGCTAACGACAGGCTAGAGAGCTGGGGTGTCAGGCCCCCTGAGCTTCAAACCTAGCCATGGTGTTTATCAAGAAGTGGTGCGATTCAGGGCTCTCTGGGAGTCAATAAATGTCCCCTAGGGCACTGGACCTCAGTGGAGCAGCCCAAGATTTCAGAGAAGCTCGCTGTGCTTGCCTCTGCCCTGTCCTCCTCTTCATGCCTGTGGGAGCAAAGATGAAGGCCAGGAGATGCTGTTTTAAGCTACTTTAACTTGGGCCGTTATTTGAATACCTGGAGGGTCATTAGTGGTCTTGACACCAGCAATGTGGTAGTGCCACCTTAGAGCCAGGAATGAGGTCCTTTCAGTCACTTCTCTGTCTCATGGGGGTCCCTGCATTAGCTTTCTTGTGGCTGAGACACAATACCTGACACCCACAACTGAAAGGAGGAAAGATTTAACTTAGCTCACGGTTTCAAAGAATTCAGTCCATGGTTGGTTTGCTCCAAGGCAGGAGCATCATGGCAGGAGGGTGTGGTGAAACAGTGTTGCTCAGTTCACGGTGGCTGAGAAGCAGACAGGGGAACAGTGCTAGAGAGGAATGGGTGAGGGACTGGATATAGGTCACACTTCCTCGACCCACCCAGACACACCCAGGAATGTAGTTTACTAATCTGCTAGGCATTCCTTTTTTTTTTTTTTGTTGTTGTTGTTGTTGCTAGGGATTGAATTCAGGGCCTTGCATATGCTAGACAAGCACTCTACCACTGAGTTAAATCCCCAGCCCTGCTAGGCATTTCCTAAACCAGTGAGGTTGACATCAGGGTTAATAGCC
The DNA here is from genome assembly GCA_004026905.1 of Hystrix cristata. Classification (NCBI taxonomy): domain Eukaryota; kingdom Metazoa; phylum Chordata; class Mammalia; order Rodentia; family Hystricidae; genus Hystrix; species Hystrix cristata. The sequence continues at coordinate 22,057 of PVJO010000325.1, forward strand.
ACAATCCCAAAGGCCTGGACAGGTAATGACTCCCAGTTATGATTTCCAAGCTAAGAGTAAAAAGGTAAAACTGTGCAACCTAATCTTCTGATCGATCACAAGATGTGAGGAGCTGGCACAAGTCATTTACCAAAATATTTTGTTTTTTCCTCAAAATAGCAAGGGAAATTTGACTCCCAATTTGTTCTTTGGCCTTGCTGGCTTCTTTTAGAATCCTTCTCCTGGCTTGGATCTGGCTTCTGTAGTTACTCTCCCACCATCTAAGCAGAACCTGCTCCTTCAGAATAACATTAGCCATGACACAGAAGAGTGAGGAGGCTGAGCATGTTGCCTCTCAGCTGGGGACAAACCTGAAGACCAGAGGGATGAATCTAGTCACCTGTGAGCACAGTGGTACCCACGCGGGTCCAGGAGAAAAGATGACAACAGCCCTTCACAGTGTGCCTGAAGCCACTCAAGGCAGGGATCAGGGTGGTGCAGAGGAGCCTGTGTGGGAATGAAATGACCTTGCCTTTCTTGGGCATTAGTCTCTGTGTCTAAAAGCAGGAGCCCAGTCAGCCCTCAGTATCCCTGGGGGATTGGTGTTCAGCCACCCTGGGATACCAAAGAATGTTCAAGTCCTATATAAAATGGCATAGTATTTGGATATAATTTATGCTCATCCTCCTGTATACTTTCTTTGGAGACAGGTCTCACTACGCCATCCAAGCCAGACTGAACTTGCTATAGAACCCAGGCTGACCTTGAAATTGTGATCCTCCTGCCTCAGCTTCCTGAGTGCCGGGATTATAGGCATGTGTCACCTGCATACTTTAGATGACTTAAAATGCCTAATACAATGCAAATGCTGTGTAAATAGCTATTATACTATATTGCTTAGGGGATTATTATAAGAAACATTTTTTTCAGGTTCAGTACAATTTTTTACCCTAATATTTTCAATCTGGTTGGTTGAATCCGTGCATGCAGGACCCACTAATGGAGAACTGCCCGTATTCGGATGTGCCTGTCTTCATGGGTGCCTCAGCAGCACACGTTAGACTGTTGTTTGCACAGTCCATTAGGACCAGAGCAGGCCTTACTTCCCACGCAGCCGGTCTGCTCACTCACTCCAGGCTAGAAGAGCCCCTGTCCTGTGGCGGCAGTGTGAGCTTATCCGTCTATACTGGGCAGACTCCTGAGTTGGGCTCATCTGCTTGCTCTGTGGGCTGGGCTATGATTTGCGAAGGCAGATGAACCAAATTCCTTTTTTATTCCCCCCAATACCCTTTTCTACGTAGTAGTATTTTCATGCTCATAAAAGCGAAAATTGGCCTTTATATCTCGAATTTTATGGAGAGGAAAACTCTCCATAAGGCCTAAGGAGCAACAACTCCTTAAGTTAACTCAAAGGTCCTAATTCTTTTTATTTTATTTTATTGGTGATGGGGATTGAACTCAGGGCCTTACACTTGCTAGGCAAGTGCTCTCTACCACTTGAGCTAAATCCCCAGCCCCAGAGGTCCTAATTCTTATTTTAGACTAACATGAATTTGACCCTGGCAGAAGGAAAAGTGGCTCCATTTACATTACTGTCCTTTCACAGAACCCTGAAAGCTGCTGCCTTCCTCCCCATCCCTTTCATGGCTTACACACTGTTTGCTTTTGTTCTTCATTTGATTGATTTTTTTTATGCCACACCTGTGTGACTCAGCCCAGCAAACCTGGAAAGACTGTGACCTTTGTCTCCTGCCCCTCTCCTCTCCTAGGAGCACCTGTCTGTTGAAGATTTTACGCAGGCTTTGGGAATGACTCCAGCTGCCTTCTCTGCCCTGCCTCGATGGAAGCAACAAAACCTCAAGAAAGAAAAGGGACTATTTTAAGAAGCCAGAGTAGTTGTGGTTGTAAAGCAGCACCCTACTTTCGAAGTTTCACCGTTACCACTGGTTTTAGTCCTGCGTCCATCGAAGAGAACATTCCCAGCTTCCTGTGAGGCGGTGGTGTGTGGCGATGCTGCTTCTGTTTAGTAACCTACCCACTCCTTCAGAAAGATGCCGCCTCCCCAAGGGCCTGTGATCTGAAGGTGGCCGCACTGTTCTTATCCTGGGGCATTGCATCGCCTTTAACCACCTTGTTCTAGAGCTTTCCCCCTCCATAGAGGGCGCCTGGACACTCCCAAATTAGAGTTCTGAAGCCCTGCCCTTGCTTTCCTCTGCTTACCTATGGCGGGTGGGCTGAAGGATTTTGTAGTTTTATGTCTTCCCCACAGTAATGAGCTCTGCTTTTCACATTTGCTTTCCTCATGACTTCACTCAGGTGCTAAGTTAAAGAGAACCCCTTCTTCAGAGAGTTGAGTAGCCTAGGAATTTGCCTTCTTCAGTTGCACAATACTTACTGTCCCACTCTAACAAGGCAGGGGCAGCATTACCCAGAAACCTCTGCAAAGCTTCACAGGCTCCTCAGAAGAAAACAAGAAGCTCAGTGGTGACAATGGCCTGACATCAGGCTGCTGCACAGAAGTCCAGGCAGACAGCCATCGGAAGGCGATGTCCACAGCTTCACACTGGTGTTAAAGGTGTCTGCAGAATGTGTCCTTTTCAGAAGTAACAGTCAAACCAAGAGCAGGTTAATAAAGGCTTTAGTTTCACACACACAAAAAACTGTATAATTTAAAAAGGAAACAAAAGGAAAAACCGTGAAGGATCCAGAGGAACAGTTCTGCTAAAACACAGATAAAGTGCTGCTCCATACAAAACAGCAAAAATCAATAAAAAGTCACTATAAACACAAAGAAAAAAAAAAAAAAACCTCACAAATACCACTGCCAAAGTTGTCAGCAAACCTGGGAGTGGCTGGTTAGGTTAGGCCCAGCTAGGAACCCCCTTCGCCCTAAGCGGAAAGAAACCAACAGGCCAGGGAGGCTGAAGTGGGAGGAAGCGCCGAGGGAGGGAAATCAGGGGGAAAGGAGGTTTACACAGCCACGTGTGGTCTTTCTCTGCCCTTTCTGAAACAGGCCAGTTCAGCTGATTGCTCTTCTTTGTGCTGGCGTTTGACCTGACGACCTTCAATCCTGATCCCCACCCTCATCCACTCTGTTCTTATACCAGTGGACACACCTATACTTTGAAATTCTGTACTTTAAATCCAATGTCACTAAAATCAAATGCTCTTTTTTTTTTTGGAGAGTGTCTTGCTATGTAGTCCAGGCTGAGCTCGAACTCATGGCAATCCTCCTGCCTCAGCCTCTCAAGAGCTAGGATTACACGTGTTCGCCACCACGCCCAGCCACTAAGTGCCTATTCATACTGGCACACTTTTAATTAAAATTTCAATACCTCAGACACATTGCATACATGGAAAGGAAACAATTTGCTAATTGTGGATAAATACGATGGGAGAGACTGCCTGAAGTCTAGTAGTTGAAGCATGCCATAAAGGAATCAATGATTGTGGTGAAACAGCAAAATAATTCTGTCACAAAACTCTCAAGGCTTAACAAACTAGTTTTCCAATAAAATATATTTTTTCAGATGTTACTAAGAAGTATCAATAGAGACTAAAGTAGAATTTTGAAGTAATGCATTAGAAAGATGATAGATGGCAGAAATCTGTTTCTAACAGAGTGTTACTTGCAAGAGAGTGTTACTGGATATAAAGTAAGATGGGCAGAAGTACGTAGCCATCTTATTGGGACACTTAGGAGGTATCCATGTAGGGCACAGTGGTTGACTTTTCTAAAATCCTCTGTGTAAGATCCACATGTACTTAGAGCTCTAGCTGGTTCCCAGATTTAAAGCAAATACTCACCTCCAGGAGGTCAGTGAAGTCAAACAGGAGGAAAAGAAGGCTGGACAACGAAGGTCATTCCCTGTAGTCAGAAGACTGGGAAGAGGGAGGGTAACACTGTATTTGTTTTGACAGACCCTCTTTTTAGGAGCTGAGTTTATAAATTACTTTTTTTTTCTTTAACTGCAATATAGAAGAATACATTTATAGATTATTTTTTCGCAGGTTTTAAATTGTGAAGCTTCTCAGAAGATTCTGCACTTGATCAGAGAAAAAGGGAGAAATGTGTAGTTCGGCATGTGCATCTGACACTAATGAGTTGATCTGTAGTATCACTGCATAGTTACTAGAATGTAAACACATTTATATTCATTATATTTGCTGCTGAGCTATTTAAATTAGGTCTGGAATTAACAGGGAACAGAAAGTAAACAAACAACTTTGGAATTGAAATATAAATAGACCAATTGTGGATTTGCTTATTTCATTCTGCTGAGAATGAAAAACTTGTGTGTACACAAATATGCATAGGTCCCTACAAGTTATCTTCTCTCAGGCCTATAGTCTTGGCTATTAAAAGGATAGCAACATCTGTCTACATGCAACTTTCTGAAGGGACAGAAATCATCAAGTTTGAATTAAGGGACAGAAATCAACAAGTTTGAATTTTAATTTATTGTTCTCTTCCAAGAATTTCAACTAAGATCAAAAGGTTGTGTCCAAAACTAATTGCTATAATGTTCCAATTCAAAGTCATTTCATGTTCAATAGGTTCATTATTGTGCAGAGTTCCTGGAACTGAAGTACTCTGTTCCCATCTCGTTTGTCCCTTCCTGGCCCCAACCTGCTAACTGCCCCAAGCCCCAACTATGGGCAAACTGATCACACTGTGCAAAAAAATAATATATTATGTATTTATAATTTAAAAATATATACAGCCAGCTCAAAAAAACAAAACAAAACACCCCAAGAAACCCCAACCCCTATCAATATAGTCCAGCTGAAATCTCCATTTACAGTCAAGTTCAGGGAGGGAAGGGAAAAGGGGAAGATTCACAAGGCCACAACAAAGGAAAGAAAGTAAAATTCAAGTCCCAAATTTGCAAGGAGGAGCAGTGAGGTACATATACAGGTCACCTATTTTCAACAAGTCCTGCCCAAGATGTGGGGTCAAACCAAACCGGACCTCTGTGCCAAGTGTTCTTCTACACCGCACACTGGCGAGCTACGAAAGCACGGCCACGGGGCTGCCAGGAGCCAGCAGGGCCCAGGCACTGTCTTGACTTTCTCCATCTTAATGCAAACCTCACTTCTGATCATTCCCCATCATTTCTAACAGCGCAAAGCTCTCAAATGCAGAGACAGGGAATGGAATAACTAAAGAATTTAATCACCGCTGCACTTATTTATGGGAAAACCAGTTATCTGAATACAAAACAAGGCTCCTGGTAGAAAATAAAAATTAAAAAACTATTTTAAAAATAAAACAAATATTTCCATCTGCTCTAAACTGCTCCTACTGCTACACCATTGACCGCTCACTATGGCAATGTGTGCTGGCAGACGGCAGGAGGCAAAGCACTTATCAGTAGTTAAGCAAAAGTGCTGAGGCCATTTACAATTCAAAGGTTCAAAATTTTAGACTCAGTGACCACATCACAACTGACCAAGTTCCCAGAGCCGGGCTGCAGCTGAGTGCAATGTTCCAGAAAATATGTTTTATCTTTTGTAATGATGAGTTTTCACATGTTTTCTCCCCTTGAAAACCTGATGTGTTCTGTTCCTACCTCAGAACTGAAGAGTAATCCCCTCATCTATAATAAAAGCAAGAAAAAAACAGAAAAGAAAATGGTTTCATTTCACCATATTTAACTCTGTGAGCCTAACACCCGGGCTCCCAGAGTTCCACCCTCAAACTCATCCTGTCCACAGCTGGAGAGGCAGCCCACCCGAGCGGGTGTGTCGGCTAAGCAATTAAGGCAGCACTCAATCCTGCATCCCCACTCAGCCTCAACTCAGGAGCACCCAGAAGAAAAATACTATTGTGCACCTTTGTTATTTGTTAGCTCTTGGGATTACCTAAACCAGTCACATTTTGATTCTCACGCTATTGTAAGGGTAAAGCCAGACGGTAAAGAATTAAATGCTCAAGTTTTTTCCTACAGCTCGTGTACTTAATTTCACACGTGAGGCAGGACTTTTAGCTTTCGCGGTCTGGGTTTTGAGCTGTAACACAGCAGCACACCTCTTGACCTCTCCGCCAGGGAGGCAGAGACACTAGCGTTCTTCCTTCTCCCTAAGAATCCTTCCTGGGGAGTCCCAGTTGGAGCAATATCATCTTTCTACCTGTGAAAGTTTTGGTTACTATGCATTAGGATCATGCCTGCTCCATGATACAGAATGATACAGAAGAAAATAAAAGATACCAACTTCACCATCACAATAATATAGATGAATAGGATGAACAAAGTGTGAAGGAATCTTGTTAGAGAAAAAAGAGAGGTGTGCAATGAATACCAAAGATAGGACTGTAACACATTCCAAAGCACCGACAATCCATTTCTTGGGAACAGCAAAGGAACGAAAGGCTCGTGAAACTTAAAAAGAGTAAGGAAAAAAAAAGCTCAAGTCGGGCAACAGAAATGCCTCTTGCAAGAAGGACAAACTGTTATTAGTGTAACATGGAGAGCTGGCTTTCCAGTGAATTTTACTCATAAGAAACAGACACAGAGGTCATGGATTTAAATGAAGCTACTCAAGGAACATAAAAGAGAAAAGCCAACTGATTTATCTTCACATATTTTTTAGGTGAATGGACTCTCTGACACTTTTACTTCTTCTGCGAGTTGCTTCACTGTTGATTTTTTGTTTTGTTTCTTGGAGACAGGGTCTTGCTATGTAGTTCAGGCTGGCCTTGAACTTACTACATAGCCTGGGCTAGCCTTGAACTCATGCTGATCCTCCTGCCTCAGCCTCCCGAATGCTGGGATTACAGCCGTGCGTTACCACGCCTGGCTTGCAGTTAATTTTGAGCAGGCACACTCCTGTGGCTCACCCCAACTCCCTAAGGCTCCATTCATCCTGTGTGTATGTACATACACATATATATATATTTACAACTTGTACTCCTAAGACAAAACGAAGTACCACTCTTGCCAGAGAAAAAGAAGATAATCAGTTACCGATGAGACCAAGGTATCCATAAAATAGCATGACGTATTCCACATAACTGCAATTTTGTCTTTTGGTTTGGCCCTGAGCTGTTTGTTTGCTGCTCCCGCATCAAGCAGAATTCCAAATTCTCCTTGGGCAGAGGAAAGGTGGCATCGGCGGCAGTGACAGAGGAAATGCAGTGCACACTGCCGACCCAGGAGTTCACTCCTCACGAGGTGGGACGGGCAGTCTTCCCTGCTTCCGTGCTAAGTGCCTGAGAGTTCTTTTCTGTTTCTAGCAGCTCATCAAAGATCTCCCTTCAAATAAAAGAAAAAAATATAACTGGAAATTCTGTGAATAAAACCAAAGCGTAGATAGGGAAAAAAGCAATGGGAAAGGGATATTGATAAAATCTGCACAATCCCATTTGGTGCTTAAATTTTATTAAATAAGTACCTCATTTATTCCATCACCATCTTAAATCCCTGGATAATAATTTTGAGAATGGGGTGAAATCACAATAAAAATGCTACGTAACTCCCATTCATATCCATCAGAACTTCTAGCTGATAAAACTCAGAGGCCAGACCAGGTATGGAGGCACACGCCTGTAACCTCAGCACACAGGAGGGTAAGGGCTGAGGCGGGAGGGCTGCCACAAACTCAAGGCCAGCCTGGGTTACACAGTGAGTTCAAGACCAGCCTGGGCTACATGTCAAGGCCCTGTCTCAAAACAAAAATACAAACAAAAAACCTAGATGTCCATAAAAGTTTATGACAAGTATCTTCTATCATTAAACAGTATTAAGTTCTATACCTACATACTATTGTGCAATGAATAGTTAATGCTAAGAAAGAAAATCTTCTAGACGTATAAGGAAATATCGAGAAATATAAAGCCTTAAGCTTATAACAAAAATCAAAAACTGTCAACCAATCAAGTAATGTGGAAACATTTTATACTCAAGAGAAGAATTTAGGTAATTTTTAGCCAGTTAATTGGTGTTGGGCAGTTTCTTACTTGTGCATATAAAAGAAGATGTAACCACTCCGATCCCGATCAGTCTGCACAGCATTCTCCTGAATTTTAGATACTTCCAGGTCATTGTAAGTAAACCACGCCTGCTTCTTAATGTCATACACATCACTAATGTAATGACCTGTAATAAGCAGTTATGCCTATTAACACAATTCACATTGGGTGCAATCAAAGAAAAGCTTTCAGTTGTTTTTTTGGGGGTGCTGGGGATCAAACTCAGGGCCTTGCACTTGCTAGGCAAGCGCTCTACCACTTGAGTTAAATCCCCAACCCCAGTTTTTCTTGATGCATTCAACTCATACCTCACAAAGCCAGGCAAAGGGCAACATAACAAGGGGCAAATGACGCTGTTCATTTACCTGAAGAAGAGGTGCTGCCAATGTGACTGACGACACTGATGAGCCGATAGGAATGAGGGAGAGTCCCTGTCTGGAAAACAGAAGTGGGTATAAGTCCTCATCTGAATAAAAGCAAAACACTGGATTTGAATTTATTATCAAAGCTGACACAGCTAAGCTTCAGTGCAGGGTTTATTTATTTAGAGCAAAACAGTGTAACGTTTACTGAGGAAAATGAGAGAAAAAGAAGAAAGTGCATGGTTTAGTGAGACTCTGCAATACCCTGTGGCCCAAGAATTCACCTCCAATGAAGAATTTATCCTAATGAAATAATTCAAAAGAAAAGAAGACATGTACCAAATTATTCACTATAGCATTATCTATACTAATGAAAAGTTGGGACTAACAATATATCCAATAATAGTTGATGGGCTGGTGGTATATCAATTCAATCAATATTAATCAGCTAATATAAAATAATAAAAAAATTACTCTGCCAGACATGGTGGTGCATGCTGTAATCTCAGCATGTGGGAGGCTGAGGCAGAAGGATCACCATGAGTTTGAGGCCAGCTTGGGATACAAAGTAAGTTCAAGGCCAGCCTGGACTACATAGTGAGACACTGTCTCAAAAATACAAGAACAAAAATAAACAAAACAAAAAATTACTTGGATTAGCTACATGTAAACTTGTTTTTCAAACCAACATGATTCACGGTATAACTACAGCCCTACAAAAATAGTTATGTTGACATTTAGGTACTGGACAACAAAATGAAAAAAAGTTGTGTTGCTGTAGGGACTACAGGTGAACTTTCACATTTTATATGTTTTAAATGTTATTAAATATTGCTAGTAGAAAACAAAAATGGAAACTGATATTCATGCATTGCAGGCAGGACTACAAGGTAAAAATTTATGAATGTAGCTATGCATAAATAAAAAACTTAAAATGTTCATAAATTTTGATGTAATTTATTTCTGGAGATTTAAAGAAAATCTAAAATACAGACAACACAGTATTATGATGAAAAACTGAAAATTTAAATACTCAGTGTTAGTTAAAAATAAAAAGCATGTTCATGTGAGGTACAGAGCATAGCCAACAAGCAGGATAAAAACTTTACTTACACTATGACATTTGTAAGCGTATGTAGAGTTGGGAATGACCAAAAAAAGTCAAAATGCTAACAACAGTTGTTAGGATAGTGGGATTCTGAGTAATTGCACACTCCCCCCCAAACAAGTAGGAAGAAGGCAATTACTTAAGGAAAGAGAAGGGTTAAAAAAAGGACCAATGTATCCTAGTTACAATCAACAGCTCACCATTTAATTATACAGATAATAGTTACTTGGTGGAACTAAAGTTTATACAGTATGCATTGTCGTTACTCATATGCGTACTCAGGGTCTTATCTAACACAGACATAGGATGATCAGGAAGTCTTTCTCTTTTGTTCTGAATCTTACAGGTACGAAATGAAAAGGACAAGAGACAATGAAGACCACTTGAGGGCTGCTGAAAGGGCAGAACTGAACCTATAGCGGGTACCAGACTGGCCTCTTTGAGGCCAAAGAGCAGAAGTACACCGCGAGCTGACCAGCTCTACTCAGGGACAGAACATCACCTCAGCATTTCTTTTCAGTTCCTCAGCTTCAGCTTCTGTGTACTCCATGTCAAAAACATCCTCATTTCCAGAATCCTCATCGGAGCCCAATGCATCCAGAAAAGAGTTGTTAAACTCTGAAGAACGGAAAGGCAGAAATATGAATAGGATATGCAAGAGATATGAATAGGAAGATAAAGTAGCTGAAAAGTATGCATTTATCATCCTAAGAAAACATGAAACAATATCAGAGTTCAACTCAGCTCACTCTGGGGAATAACTGCAGGCACAGAATCTGTAAAAATAAAGTTCCCTTTTCTTTTACACATATTTATACGACAAAGAGGTCTAACCCTCCTAAGAAAGGAGTAAAACTGGAATAGAATTTTATAGATAATCCTAATTCACCAAATTCTGTATCATACAAATGGTACACAAATTTGAAATAGCGAGTTTGATTAGCCCAGGAGGAGGTCCCAAAAACTAGTATTATCCCCCACATACCCACCCTCTGAAACTCAAAGTTACCATTATAAAACAGAGATCATAAAAAAGTCCATCTCCTTTTTCTTTCTTTAGTATTAAATATTTTCTGGAAGTATAACAAACAACAAATTCAACCTTAACTCTTAAACGTCACCTAAAATATACTAGACATACAAACAAATCCAAGACCCATTTCTCCTTTAATAATGTGTTTCCACTGAAAGTATCCACCTTTACTAATGGTTTTAAATAAAGTAACACAGGAACATCTGTACATAAGTGGGTACAGCATTTGCTTTAAAATATAACTCCACTAAAATCACAGCAGTGGATTGCTTAAAAGACATGAACATCTAGCCAGGCGTGGTGGATGAGGCAGGAAGATCACCATAAGTTCAAGGCCAACCTGGGCTACACAGTGAGTTCAAGACCAGCCTCAACTACGTAGTGAGACCCTGCCTCAAAAAAACCTAAAAGACATGAACATCGAAGAATGGCAACACTGGAAAAGAACATGAAGCATCAAAATTCTGGAATCTGGAAGACCTAAGAAAGTCAAAGCCATATCCAAACCAAATGAGAACCAATCTAATTTCTATCACTGAGTTAGAAGGCATGTAAGTACCAGGTATCTCTGAAACCAGGAGCTAAGGGGAGAAAATAAACTTGGTGGAAGACTCCTACAACCCCAAGTTCATCTGCTGGACAAAAGAAGAATTCTAGACTTTTATTGTCTGGAGAGGATAATAGTCTTCGGATTGAGCAAGGTCTTGCACAGATGAGGTCATGAGTACCATACTGAAAACAGGGAGTAGGTGACAGTCGGTGTACTGAATGATGGTTATACTCTCACCTCCAGCTGTATGGCAGTCATTTCTTTTCACCTCTAAGCAAAGGCAAGAGATTGGAAAATCTTTAGGAATCTGATTAGCCCAAAAAGAAGGTCCCAAAAACTAGTACCACCCCCTACAAACCCACCCTGTAGCACTTGAAGTTGTCAATTAGAGTCAGTTGGATGATCAGAGGTTCCAATCATCTCAGCTGCTCTACTTTTTCTTTAGTTGTTGCAGCAGGATCTCACTAAGCTGCCCGGGCTGGCCTTGAACTCATGATCCTCTCACCTGAGCTTCTCAAGTAGCTGGGACTATAGGTGTGTGCCACTACACCTTGCAAGTTCCTTATTAATAACTGTTAATTGTCAGCTAGTGGATGTATAAGGGAAGCCTCTAACAAGGAATACAGACCATAACAAACAGATGGACTAGAGCAATCTGAAAAAAACAATCTACTTAGGGAGAAAATAAACTTCGAACAAATAAATGTACTATATTTAATATTCTCAGAGAGTTCAGATGATATTACTCTGATGAAATAAAAAAGGTATACAAAAAGAATATTCAAAAAACAAAATGGGGCTGGGGACTTAGCTCAGTGGTTGGAGTGCTTGCCTTGCAAGCACACGGCCCTGAGTTCGATCCCTAGCACCATAAAAAAAACAAAAACAAAAACAAAAACAGGGGGCTGGGGATTTAGCTCAGTGATTAGAGTGCTTGCCTTGCAAGCACAAGGGCCTGAGTTCGATCCCTGGCACCACCAAAAAAAAAAAACCAAAACAACAACAACAAAAAACCCTCCCAGTTTTTGTGCATGGTGATGTGTGGCTGTAATCCTAGCATTTGGGAAGCTGAGGCAGGAGGATCACCCCAAGTTTGAAGCCTGTCTGGGCTACATAGGGAGTCCAAAGCCAACCTGAACTACACACAAGACCCTGTCTCAAACAAACACACACAAACACCAAAATAAAAACAAAAAAGTTCCTGAAAACTTGAAAGATGACAGCAGAAATTAAAAAGGCACTAGAAGGTTTGTATTTGGAGATAAGGCTGAAGAAACTTCCAAGAGTACAGCAAAATGACAAAAAGATTGAAAATTAGAAGAAATGAGGAAATCAAGAAGACTAGCACAGGAGGACTGGATAATAAGAATTTCAAAAAGAAAAAAGAAAGGAAGTTGAAGGGAGCAAAATCAGCATGCATTTCTTAGAACTGAAAGACACAAGTTTACAGATTAAAAGGAGGGTGAAATATGTCCCACGAAGCAGGTGAAACAGGCCCCCATGAACGCACAGCACTAGGAACAGTCACTACAACAGAAACCAAGAGAAGACCGTATAAACTTCCAGAGAAAAATGAGGTTATGTCAGGGTAAAGAAAGGCTTCAGATTTTTCACACAGCAACCCTACAAATAAGAGTCCTGTCATTGCTAGTTGCATGAAGCCGGGGTGCAGGGTGTACATTTTGGTGCAAGCTGGGAATTCTATGTTCAGCAAAACTATCAAATATTGGGACAGAATGAAACTTGCAAGGTCCTTGAAATACATAAGTCATGCCCTCTCTCTCTTTTTTCTTTTTGGTGCTGAGGATCAAACTTAGGGCTTTGTGATTGCTAGGCAAGTGCTCTACCACTCAGCTAAATCCCCAATTCTTTTTTGGTTTCCTGAGACAAAGTCTCACTATGTAGTCCAGGCTAGCCTTGAATTCACTATGTAGCCCAGGCCGCCCCTGAACTCTTGGTGACCCTCTTGCCTCAGCCTCCCAAGTGCTGGGATTACAGATGTGCACCATCAATGCCTGGTGCTATGCCCTCTTTCTTAAGCAAACTATTAGATGATGTTTTTCACCAAAATACAAGCAAAGAATGAGGAAGAATGAGATATAGGAAATAAGAAATTCACACAAAGGAGAGCATCAGAAGGAATCCCCAGAAGAAGGGTAGGGAGATCCAGAGTATGTATCTGTGCATGGACACAGGGCTATCAGTCCAGACTGGAGCACTGTGTTTGGAATCACAACAGTTCCCTACCTCTAACCCTGAAGACAGAATGCCTGGTTGGGCTTTTCTTGGATTCTTGTGACTTTGTTTCAACTGTATGCCTGAAGGATCCTTGCTCTCTCCTTCATCTCCTGCTGCCCAGATCAGTGAGATCTGGAGAAAGGCCACAGCGATGTTCGAAATAGACAACAGGGAAGCCAGCCCCATCTCCAGGACAATGCAACTCTGTGGACCTCCAGGTCTGGCCTACATATTAGTTCTGCAAAATGCCAGACCACGTGAGCCTCTGGCTACTTAATACTCACTCTGACTGCCCATTGACTTCCCCAGAGTGAGCTTCTAAAATTCAAGGGAAAACTGAAGCCACATTCTATTCTCCTAGAAGTCCTAGCAGTGGTGATCAGTCTTTCATTAAACAGACAGATTGTCTGGGCCTTTACTCTGAGCTACATTTCCAGCACTTTTTGATTTTTAATTTGAGCCACGGTCTTGTTAAATCACCAAACTGCCCACGTTACACTCAAACCTAGAATCTTCCTGTCAGTCTGTCAGCATGCTGGGATCGTAGGCGTGTACCCCCACCAGTCCCAGCTCTGTTTGACTGTTTTCAAATTGTGGAGGGATATGGCTATAGATACTAAAACCATAAAACGGAGCAGGTGAATATAAATGTTAAGAATAGTGATTTCCTCTTAGAGGAATACAGAAGAGATGCACAGGTAACTTTTTTCTTTTGAGAAAGTGTCTCACTTTTGTAGTCTAGGGCGGCCTCAAACTAATGATTCTCCTGCCTCAGCCTCTCAAGTGCTAAGATTATAGGTGTGCACCACCATGCCTGGCTATAGGTAATTTTTTTTGAGGGTGGTGCTGGGGATCGAACTCAGGGCCAAGCACTCTACCACTGAGCTAAATCCCCAAACCTACAGGTAACTTCAAGGTTCCATAACTGTGAGTTCAAATTTGTTATTGTTAAAAAACATTTTATGTGCTCTTCTATGTGTAATACTTTTACCATTTAAAAAATGTAATGAAAACAATCTCCACACCTTGAAGACTCAACTCTGTAGCTCTTTTGATGTCATCGTCTTCTTTCTGTTCCCAAGCCTCCTACAAGGACAAGAACAAAACTAAGGTGTTTAAAGAGGTACTGGATTAGAATAGCTCATGAGGATAAAGTCAGCTTCTCCAGAAGTATTAATAATGCTTTTTTTTTTTTTTTGAGACAGGCTCTCACTAAGTTGCCCATGCTGTGCTTGAGCTTATAATCCTCCTGTCTCAGCCTCCCACAGGCCTGCAATTACAAGCACGCACCATCATGGGGGACCCTGACCTTTCTTGTTTTTTTTTTTTGTTTTTTTTTTAAACTTTAAACCAAGAACATGTATTGGTACATTTTACATATAATGGTCACATTCATCACATTTATTTTGTACCTGTCCATCTTGGTTTTCTTCTTTGTTTTTTAAAGTTTTGTTTTGTTTTTTGGTGCTGCAGATTTTTGTTTTTTGTTTTTGGGAAAGGGTCTTGTTATGTAGTTCGGGCTGGCCTTGAAGTCATGCTGCTCCTCCTGCCTCAGTCTCCTGAGTGCTGGCATTACAGGTTTGTGTCACCATGTTTGACCTGTGTTGCTGGGGATTAAACCTAGGGGCTTGTGCATGCTAGGCAAGTACTCTACCACTGACTTACCATATGACTTTTGAGTGGTTAAATTCTTTACTTTCCAATATTGTCCTTTTAAAATACAATTCTTGAAAAAAAAGAAAAAGAAAAAAAGCAACTCTGAGAGTTAAAAGGACTTAAATCCTACTACTTGCTTGTTGGTGACATCCATCCACTGTGACATTATGACATCATTTCCTTTCTTATACATGTAAAATGCCTGAACCATGCATGGTGGTACACGGTTATAATTCTAGCACTCTGAGAGGTTGAGGGGGGAGGATTCGAGTGTGAGCCCAATCTAGGAAATTTAGCAAGAACCTGTCCCAAAATAAAAAAGCACCACTGAACTAGCTCGGTATAAACGCCTTGGGTTACCAACACCTCCCCCAACCGCCTCCCCAACCCAGCCTGGCACATAGACACACAGCAAATTGCTCTCTTCCTTTCTCCAGATTTATATCAGGTGCCAACTTCCACGGTACAAATATTCCCGCATTAGCCAATTTCAAGCTACCCATGTGACACTGAATGCAGAACTGGGAAGGAAATGCACAATTAGATCTTCTGGGCTGATGATGAGCCACCCCTAGCATACCACTCACTGTCTATGACAGAAAGATGACTGCTATTTTTATAAGACAGTATTCATATCTTTCCATTTTTACTCTTGCTAAAGAAACTAGATACATAGTAGATTCTTGGTAGCAATGACTTTTCCCCAACATTCCTGAGGTTCTCAAAAAAAAAAAACATAGCACCTGTTGAACTTTTGGGTGTAGCTCAAATGGCAGAGTGCTTGCCTAGTGCTCACGCCTAGTTAGAGTGCAAATCTAGCCCCTGGGTTTGACCCCTAGAACTAACTAAATGAAACCAACCTTTAATAGCTCCTGCAAATGCCTTAAACTAGATGGTTAATTACGAAAGGGAATATTGACTACAGTAAAAATTTCTCTTTTCTTTAAAAATAATTTACACATAACGTGTGACTTAAAGAAAAATATAATTTTCCCTGAGTTATTTTATACTTTAAAATTTTGGTTATTAATTGAATGATACCAAACTAGACACTCCATCTTCCTTTTTTTTTTCTTTTTTTTTTTTCAGGCAGGGTCTCTCTATGTACTTTAGGCTGGCCTTGAACTTCCAGTGATCTCCTGCCTCAGCCTCTCAAGTGGTGGGATTATAGGCTGCACCACCATGCCAGGCTAGGCATGGTATTTTATTTTATTATTAATTTTTAAATTTTTTACCAAGAACATGTACTGGTACATTATATACATAATGATCATAATCAACATGGTTATTTTGTATAGTTCTATTATACCCCTTTGTCCTTATTTACACTTACGGTTTCTCATATCAGAGAAACGATTCAATGTGTACTGATAATAGACACGGCATTTTATAACCCTGTCCTTACATCTGTGAAAACAGGTTCATTTTAACTAAGCTAATTGGCAGAAAATAAGATATAGGCCTCTCATGTATGAAAATGGGAGTGCTAAAGTCTTTCTTGCCCTGGGTTAGACTGCCAGTGCCAAAAAAACCCAAAAAAAACCAAAAAAAAAAATTTTTCTAAAATGACAGCTATGGATTATTTTTAAAATAGTCCGACACACATGTATTTTGATGACATGGTAGCCAGGGTTGTAGCTCCTTATAAATAAAAGGGCAGGACAGTTCTGTAATTATTTCAGAGCAACAGTTCTCAATGTTGGCTGCACATTAGAATCGCCAGGAGAAGGTTTAAAAAAAATCTAGATTAGCCGGGTGTGGTGGTGCATGCCTATAATCACAACTATTCAGGAGCTTGAGGGAAAAAGATCACAAATTTGAGGCCAGCCTTGGCAATTTAGAGAGACCCTGGCTCAAAACTTTAAAAAGGGCTGGGGATGTAGCTCAGTGGTGGAGCACTCCTGGGTCCAATCCCCAGAACTGGGGGAAAAAAGACAGATTAAAGGCAAAGAAGAGAAATCCAAATGCCCAGACATCATAGCAGAATTTCTAAGGGGCAGAATGATCCAGATACTAGCATTTTTAAAAATTCCTCAGATAGGGGCTGGGGATTTAGCTTAATGGTTAGAGTGCTTGCCTTACAAGCACAAGGCCCTGAGTTCGATCCCAAGCACCAAAAGAAAAAAAAAATTCCTCAGATAGTTTTAATGAGCCCTTAAGACTGAGAACCACTGGTATAAAAACATTTTCCTAGACCTGAATCTGCACACATTAACACTATGCATTCAGTATAGGGAGTCCTTTACCTTTACTCGGACCAAGCAGGATTAGACACCAAGAAAACGCCACCTACGTTACATGTCAGGCACTGCAGGTGACACAAAGGTGCATAAGGAGGCGGTAGGCAGCGGACCTGGCTGCGGCTAGCTCAGTAGCACCTCATCAAATAAAAAACCATCAAACACCAAACAAAATGAAAGGAGTAAAACTTTAGATTACTATAGAAAAAAAACAAAATAATGTACCATTATCAAAATCTGATAATTAGATTTTAGGTACTATTTCTGGTGACTTCATATTCTAGTAAGTCACAAAAAAAAAAGATCATGAGGAAATGACCAAAGCCAATATATCCTCTCAAAATATTAATGATAAAATCATGGTCGTCCACTAGCTGTGTCTCAAGCTTGCAGAATGGAGCTGGGCTGGGAATAATCTCCCATATCTCATCTTGCTCTGGCATATGACGAAGTGTAGTATAGTATGGAATGTACCCAAAACACATCCTGTTGCATTTAGATTGTCAAAACAAGAAAATCTACGAAGGTACCTGTTTCAAATACAAAGCAGGCCCCAACAATTTGGGGGGGGGGTAGATCAATAACTTACTGTGTGTGAATCATCTAGAACAATAACTGACACATAATAAGTGCTCAACAAATGCTAGCTGTTGCTACTCTACTGCTTAGGTACGGAGAGGGGAGCACTAGAAGGTCTCTTACTTGCTCCTGCAGGCTTTGGGCTAGGGCTTGCTGCAGCTCTTGCTCTTCCCTTTCGCGCTCTGTATCATACTGCTGGAGCCAATCAACCTCTCCCTGAGATCCTTCTGGAGTTTTGTTTTCTTTGTTCTCATCACAGTCTTTTGTTATCTCAGTAAAACTGGCAGGATCTGAGGAAAGAGAACGTGACATTATTTTGGAAATTTCTCTCTTAATAAATTGAAATTTCAGGGCTAGAGTGACATCTACTGTTGAGAATAACTCATAGCCCCAACTAAAAGTTGGGTGGTACGCACAATTTCATCTCGCTATACCTACATTGCAGCCTTCCAGCTGCAGCACCGGTGACCATTCAGGTGGGACTAAGGGTTGCAGGGGGCGCAGGGAGGAGACGGTAGGGTTGCAGGACTGTAGAATCTCAGCAGCATCCTGGTCTTTTCCTTCTAGATGCCAGCATTCATCCTCTCCAGTTGTGACAACCAAAAATTGAAATGCTGCCACACGGTCCCCTCAGCGGGTGGGGACCTGCCCTCAGGTGAGAACCACTAATGTACAGCAATGTCTGAAATTTACAGACCATCAGGAGGACACTACGGTTAAGTATGTGGAAGGACAATTTTCATAGGTCACAGTGTCACAGGAGCAAGTTCCAGAAATAAAGTATTTGTTAGAGTAAGTGAAAGATTAGTTAGGCTAAAATGACTAAGCTATAACTGGGATTTTCTGGTTTACTACACTTTATGTCAAAATGGAGTATTTGTTTTCACATTAATAAGCAAACTAATGAGGGCTGGGAAGGTACCTCAGTGGTACAGCATGTGCTTAGCATGCATTAGCCTTGGGGTTCAATCCTCAGCACCCTCGATCCTCCCAAAATCAAACAAACCTTGTATATATTCTGAATGGAAAGTGCTAAGTAGAAAATAATAAATGCTACAGAAAGATACCACAGTATGTATGTTTAAAATCATCCAGGGAGGTAAGAAAAACTAATATTTCATTTCTTTTTTGTTCTTTTTTGTTTTGTTCCTTTTCAATCTCTAGACTATGGCTAACTGCAATAAATAGGATGTCATGATGTTCTGATTATCTGAATTATGTGAGCAATAAAATTTCACTGTAATTTTTTTTTGTTTTGTTTTGGGGTGCTGAGAATCAAACTCAGGGCCTTGTGCTTGCTGGGCATGTGCTCTACCACTTGAGCTAAATCTCTAGCCCTTCACTGTAATTTTTAATACACATAAGAGTGGAAAAGAGAACTTTTCAAAAAATAAAATTTTTATCAAAGTAAAAATTCTTATTGCAATATCATGAGAATTACCTTTATACGTTATTTTATGGAACTGTTTACAAGTTAGTACATACGCTTTTTTTTTTTTTTTGTGGTGCTGGGGATCGAACTCAGGGCCCTGTGCTGGCAAGGCAAGCACTCTAACCACTGAGCTGAATCCCCAGACCCTATATATGCTTTTTAATGGTCCTAATAACTGCATTTTATATGGATATTTTCTCTTTTTTTTTGGAGACAGAGTCTCACTATGCAGTGCAGGCTGGCCTTGAAGTCACCATCCTCCTGCCTCAGCCTCCCAGAGGGCTGGGATTACAGACATGTACCCCCATGCCCTGCATAAACAGATACTTTTTTTTTACCGCAAAGATAACTCTGAAGCTTATAGCATTTTGGTTTTACACTCAAAATCACAACTAGTTACTCTGAATTGTATTGAATTGCTGAGTGAACATGTATTATTAAAATGAATGCTGAATATTCATTAGAGGACAAAACTCCAAATTTACTGTGTGCAAGAGCTCCCCCAGACACTTTTTGCCTTATTTATTTATTTATTTATTTATTTATTTTTAATTTTTACCAAGAACATGTATTGGTACATTGTATACATAATGATCATAATCAACATGGTTATTTTGTACCCATATATCATACATCTTGGCTCCCCCCTCTTCCCCCCGTTTCCCCTCCCCTCCCTTCCATTCACCCACCCCTCCCTATTTGCAACAAGTGTATTTACACTTTTCCATTCTTTTTGCCTTTTTTGGCATTCCTGGAGACCGAGCTTTGCTCATGCTAGGCAAGTGCTCTACCCCTGGGCTACATCCCCAGTCTCAAAACAGATTTTATTTTAGACAGGTTCTTCAGCTAAATTGCTCAGGCTGGCCTCAAACTTGCAATCCTCCTGCTTTAGCCTCCAGAGTAGGTGGAACAACAGGTATGCACCCAGCTAAACACAACAATCTTATACTGAATGTATCATTTACCTCTTCCCAATGTGAACCAAAACCTCTCCTTTTCCTATGTCTCTATTTCAGTGAATGAGATCACTGTCTACAGTTGTTTGTTTTTTGGCAAAGACAGAAACCTGAGGATCATTTTTTCTTTCCTTTTGTTTTATCTGGTACTGGTGATTGAACCTAGGGCCTTCACATCCCCAGCCCTTTTCTGAGATAGGGTCTTGCTAAGTTGCTAAACCGTCCAGGCTGAACTTTTTAACTAGTAATCTTCCTGCCTCAGCTTCCCAAAGTGCAGCGATTACAGCCATGTACCACCACACCCAGCTTCCAAGGATGACTTTTTATTTCTCACTCTCGTTTACCCCTCACCTCATATAAACCATTATTCCCTAACTAAATCCTGAATCCATCAACTTTTACTTCTAAACCAGAATCTTGCCTTAGGGGACTATTAACTTTTGGTTTGGACTTTGCAGTAACTTGCTAACAGGTCTCACAGAATTACCCTGGTTCTTCTTAGTTTATGTGCTATACTGCAGCCAGCATTATATCTTTTTTTTTTTAAACATCAATGTTTACTAAAAACACATTTCCTTAAAATAGCCAATAACTCTCTAATGCTTTTGAAATAAAAGTCAAACTGATAAACATGGTTTTAGGCCTGGCAAAACCCCCCAGAGATGGCTGAGCTTGTTAGTCTCATCTTTTTCCCTCTTAGTGCATGCTCTGGTCATGCGCGTCGTTTTGAACTTTTTCTTTAGGTTCACTAACTTGCTGCGGTCTTTCTCCTCTCTGAGCCTTCGTACACACTATTCCCAGTGGCTAGTGTCTGGGGACTGTGAGACCTTACTCAGCACTCTTATGCCTCTCCTTAGTGATTCACCACATGGCCAGTCTCAAATATTTATTGAGAATCTACCATGTGCCAGGCACTGCTGTAAGCTGGAGACATAGTGGAACTTAAAACGCAAATGCTCTGGGATGAAGTTAGCATATCTGAATGACAGAGAGAAAGCAAGTGAGCTAAAGCAAGAGAGTGACAGTGGGGGACAGTGTGGAGATAGGCTACAATAAGAGCTCAGTTATTAAGGGTACTGAGACATCATACATTTTAGTCAAGTGTGACATGGTGTGACTTATGCTTTAAAAAGATTACTTTGGCAGCTCTGTTGAGAGAAGGTCTGTTTGGGACAAGAGTAGAAGAGATGTTATTTACAGATTGAAAGTTAAAGCTGCTGCCATAAAAATGTTGTAAATGATTGAACTCAGTACATATTTTGGGTTTACTGATGGACTGAAAACAAGGTGCAAAGTACAACAAAACATCAGAGGAGACATGTTTTTTGGCCTGAGCAACTGGGTAGATGATGGTACCATTTGATATATGGAGAAGGTATAATTGGTAGAGGGAGGAATCAAGATTAGATAGTCAAGGGCTGGGAGTGTACCTCAGAGGTACAGTGCTCTGGGTTCAACCCCCAGCACTGCCAAAAAGTAAAGAAAACAAAGTGGAAACTGGGAAGCTGGCTGAAGCCTTTGTGTGCTGCTCCTTGTGTTCCTCCAGCAAGTCTGTGCAATGACTGCTGGGATGCACTTCGCCTCTGCTTGTGTTCATTTCCCCTCCGCCAGGCGGGGCTGCCCAGTGTGCATCCAGATCTCACCTGCCCCTGTGCTGTCTCTAGGGAGCTCAATGTAGTTGTCAAATGGGCTTTTCAAAGATGGGTGATATTGTGCCTTAGTTATTTTCTCATTGTTGAGACACAATACCCAATACCCACAATACTTAAACACAACTCTAAGGAGGAAAGATTTATTTTGCTCTAGTCTGCAGAGGTTTCAGTCCACAGTCAGCTGGCTCCAACGTGGGGCAGCACGGCAGAGGAAGAAAAGCTCTGGAATAGTGACGGGAAGCAGAGAGAGGTCACGGGAGGAGAAGGGAGATAGACTCTTCCAGGCCCTGCCCTCAGTGACTCATCTCGGCTGACCAAGTTTCACCTCCCAACATCACAGTTAGCTATAGGCTCATCAGTGGACTCACTTCCCAAAAGCTCCACCTATGAGTGCATAAGGCTTTGGGGAGACATCTAGATATAAACTATGACATCAAGAAACAATGGAGATAACTGAGATTAAAAGAGGGCCTGAGGCAGAGGGAAAACTGGGAAGGCACAGGATGTAAGATTCTGGATACACACAGAAGCGCTGCATCAAATGAGATTGAACACGCTTCTCCCTCAGTGAGGAAGATGAAGGCAGAGTTTTCATTTGATTGGGTCTCTGAAAAATACACAGCTAAGTCATGCATCTTGACAGTATGTAAATGGAGAGCTAGAGATTTCAGGAAGACATCATGGAGCCTGAGAAAATAAGTTTACTCAGGAAGCATAACAGAACTGACTAGTAGTGTTCAATGCTCATTTAACAATGCAGCTGTGAATCTGAGAAAGTCCAGTCAGCAGTCTTCAGCTGTGTGGTGCAGGCATGGAAAAAGAAGCTAGCTGAGTTGTGAGCTGAGGTTTTGTCAGGCTGCTGTGATAGAAGAAAAGAGAGGAAGGAGAGAAAAGTACCATATTATGGCTTGCAGGTGGAATAAGGAAGGTGGTGAATAGCAAAAAAGAGGAACTAATGAATTGGAGGCCTTATTGTTATGGTAACATGATACTAAGTAAAGTAGAAGAGAGGGTCAGAGAGAGGTAATTTGAAATAAAGATTTCAAAGGTGGTATAGTTCCTGATGATGACAAAGGCTAGGAAAGTGGTTCTCGAATTTTAGTATGTTCTAGACTACTTGGAGGGCTTATCAAAACACAGACTGCTGAGTCCCACATATGGTTTCTTAGTAAGTAAGTCTGGGTGGGGCCAACAGGCATTTTCAGGAAGTTCCCAGGTGACACTGATGGCCTGGAGATACATTCTCAAGGGGCACCTCTGCAGGGAGGACTTTGTGAGTGTAAAATTAAGATGACACAAAGAAATGATCTTTGGAATTAATATCAGGAATTGAGACAAGAAGATGTTGAAAGGATCATTTATGAAGATGTTGAAGGCCCTAAGAATGTCAATCAGAGTGACTGAAAGTAAAAGACAGCTAGGCAAAGAGGTAGCAAAGTCTGATGTTACACATTCCCAAAGGAGCTAGGATTTTGTAGGAGGAAAGGAGACAAACAACTGGAAGTGGCAATGGGTAACAAGAAAATCTTGAAGTTATGCTCTTAACAAAAGCCTTCTTACCTTTTGAGAAACTGAAATACATTCTCATGAAGTGATACAGTATCTGGGATTCATTTCAAATAATCAAGGAGGTAGGATAGAAGTAACTTTGGGTAGACATGAAACAAGATAAAACTTTTTTTTGTTGAAAACTATTGAAACTGAATGATGGATACAAGGGCTAGGAGGAGGTTCATTATACTCATCTCTCCTTTTGTCTTTGCTCTGTATATTTTCCATAGTAAACAAAGAAAGAAAGAGGGGAAAATGGGCTGGGGATGGAGCTTAGTTGGTAGTGTGCTTGCTTAGCATATAAAAGGTCCTGGGTTGGGGCTGGGGATTTAGCTCAGTGGTTAGAGTGCTTGCCTTGCAAGTACTAGGCCCTGAGGTTCAATCACCAGAAAAAACAACAACAATAAAAAAGGTCCTGGGTTTGATCTACAACACTATAAAATAAAAAATCAAAACTAAAAACAAGCAGAGGAAGGAGTATCTTTAGGTTTCAGTTATACTAAAAAGGCATATGGAATGGTGAGATTAAAGAAACGGGTAACGTAATAATGGCCTATATCTAACTGGGGAAGCTGTAGCTCAAGAAGACGATCTGTACAGAACAAGAACATAAAGTACTAATTAAATGAACCTGTTCTCCCTAAAGTGGATAGAGTTGTAAACACTTACGATTACTAGTGATTCTGACAACCTCAAATGTATTCCTCCACTGAAATTCAAGAACTAACTGTACATGACAATAAGTTTCTCTGCTAATTTTAGGGAGTTGTAGCACTAAAAAAAGAATTAAAAGAACTAGAAGAAGGAAATAAAACAGAAAGAGATAAAAGCACGAACATTATTGATGATATTTATAGGCAGTGATTATAAATTTAGTAAGAAAAGGGAATGCATAATGCTGGCATCAAGACAGAAAAAACTAATGCTTATATAAAAAACCCATCATCTTTTTGCTTCTAGTTAAACTGAATATATACTAATTCTTATTTTACTTGCATGTAAAAGGGTTGAAAATTGAAGAAGCCCTGATTCTACAAATTAGAAAATAATTTTGTGATATTCTACTATTCTTTGCATTTCCAAAATCCTAGACTTGGATTATTTAGAAGCTATTTGTCACCCCAAGGGTTTGGGACATAGTTATGTTTTAACAGATGTTCACTTCACTAAACTTACCTGGCTCTGTGCCTGTCTGAGGCATCTCAGCTTCCACAGTGTCTAGATTTTCAGGCATTTCTTGGATATCATCCTCTGCAAATCCTGTATCTGGGCTGCTGGTTGGTTTATCATCGTCTTCATGACTGAGGGCTGGGGATGCTTCTCTCTTGCTGATCTCTAAAACAGCCGCTAGAAGCTCTTCTTCACTCATTCTGTCAAATCCTGAGTTTTCCAATTCGGACTTATCAGGCTCAATTCGGCATAATTTTGAATCCTGAAGAAAAGAGTTATTTTTAGAGGAAACCAGAATGTCTACAAACACAGCAATTTTTTTTTCCTTTCAAGCTTTTATTTTGATTACTACGTGTCTGCAGAACATAATGATTATACTCATCGTGAGGAGTTGGTACATGCATGTAACACAGCTTAGTTCTCGTTACATCCACTTTCCTCCTGTCCCCTCCCCTTCCATCTCTTGGTCCCCTTCCTATCTGCAAAAGATCTCTCTTTCTCTGTTTCCTATTAATCAGAGTTTAAAGTGGAAACTTTTATTTCTAAAAACTTCCTTGCTCCTTTGAGTTATTTAATAGTAACTATCAGGCAAACCTAATTTTTAAAATAATAACTACAGAAGACAATACTTTTTTATTTTTTGGCCCTACTGGAGATTGAACCCAGACACTTTACACTGAGCTGCATTCCCAACCTCTGAAATTTTTTTCTGAGATAGGCTGGGCTCAAACTTACGATCCTCCTGCCTCGGCCTCCCACAGTGCTGCACACTACTGTGCCTGGCTTGATACTTTTCTTGATTATAGTAAGTGTTAAGGATGTACTTTGTAGAAATTTGAAAAATACATAAAAATTGATAAAACCACCCAAATAAGATTACTCAGTATAAGTATTTTTGCCGAGATACAAATGGATTATATTGTAAATATTTCGTTCATTACACCTAATACACTATTTTAAATGTTAGCTGGATTTAAATGAGAAAAATAAAAATTGCACAAGATTATACAAATGTTAAAAAGTCATACTCTGAATAATTTTATTTCTGGAAGAATTTCTGAATTTCAACTCTCATTCAGGGTAAATAACCTCAAACTACTGCTAGCTTTAAAGTAAGGTAGGAGACAACTGAGAACACAAAATAACTACTATAATTCTATTATTTCACCAAAATGGAAGTTTAGCAGGGTGTGGTGGTGTGTGCATGTGATCCCAGGACTCAGGAGGCTAAACAGGAGGATCACTGTGACTTTGAGGCAGCCTGGGATACACAGTGAGTTCAAGGCCAGCCTGAACTACATAGTGAGACCTTGTCTCAAAAAAACCAAAAAAAACCAAACAGAAAACACAGTAGCATAAGATGATACATCTTCAATGTATTAATTACTGAGTGTTAAGGGAGATGATGATGTAGCCATGTCTTTATACTCATAATTTAAATTATTAGATTACTTCATTGCTCTGTTGATGTAAAATGTTTACTACAGTTCCCTTACATAAACCACATACTAAAATTAGGTAATTATTTGCGGTATAATATATAAATATAGCTTAGAAGGTAAACAGAAGAAATTTTAACCACAATTACTTTAATTTCTTAAAAACAGACTGGTTTTTATAGTCAGAGAAACTACATTCTTTAAAACTAGTAAGGCCGGGTGTGGTGGTGCATGCCTGTGATCCCAGCACTCAGGAGGCTGAGGCAGAAAGATCACTGAGAGTTTAAGGCCAACCTCGGCTCTACAGTGAGTTCAAGGCCAGCCTGAACTACACAGCAAGACCCTGTCTCAAAAAAACAAAACAAAACAAAAACCCCAACAACAACAAAATAAATTAAAAAAACCCCCCAAAACAAAAAAACCCCACAAAACTAGTATGCAGTTGGACTTGTAATCCCAGCACTCAGGATGCTAAGGCAGGAGGTTCAGTATGAATTTGAGGCCCGCCTGAATTACATTAAGTGAAACCCTGTCTCAAAAAACCAAAAATCAAACAAAACCCCCCCACTAGTATCTGAACAGAGCCGCTGAGTTTGTGATCATCTTCTATTATTTCCTAGTTTGCTGATACTAGTTTAAAAAGGTATTTTGCTTGGACAGTAAGTACTTCACAAACCTTTGTCAGGTGTTCTGGTGAAGAATTTACTTACTTTCTCCAGGTTTTCCTGTTGCTGTTCATTGCCTGACACTTCACAGAGTCGCTGGCTGACAGCCACAGAGCGTTTTAGCTCATCCTCACTGTCTGAATCAATGCATAAAGCCAAGGAGCTCTTGGATTTAAAGGTGAATTTCCTGTAATTAAAAAAAAAAGTCTGATAAACATTTGTCTTTGTTATTCTTCTGATGTATAAATACCAAAACAAAATGCTTTTCCATTATGTAAAACTATTTAACAGAGAAAACAGATACATCAAAAGAGATAATTATTACCTTTGACCCACTCCTAAAGAGCCATGCTCTGAAAACTGAATAACTCCTATGCTATTATATTATCAATAAACTAATCACACTGTACCCTTTTCTGTCAATGATCAACCCCAATGAAGTTTGTATAAAGTATTCTACTGAATTCATGCAGGCATTGCAATGAATAAATGTTTTTGACAAAGAAAGTGCATGATAACTACTTTTTGATCTTTTAAATTATGATACATGCACTTTTAAATAACAGTAACATTCCACTTATCCAACTATCTGTAAGTCAGACTTCTGGCAACCTCTGTCTTCCAGAACAGAGGTTCCAAAGTGAGAAAAAAGCTTTCTAAGGAGGCAGTTCCAAAGCCCATGCACTTAGCGGGACATGTTCTCACCCAAAAATAGTGTATAAAATAGCGTAGCAAGTTCATCAAGAAATGAGAGCTAGGAAAAGAGAAAA
The DNA here is from genome assembly GCA_004026905.1 of Hystrix cristata. Taxonomy (NCBI): domain Eukaryota; kingdom Metazoa; phylum Chordata; class Mammalia; order Rodentia; family Hystricidae; genus Hystrix; species Hystrix cristata. The sequence goes on from PVJO010000325.1 coordinate 49,409, forward strand.
TAACCATAGAAAAAGACAAAAAAGAACTACAAAGACATTTACTGTAAAGGCAAACTGTGTTGGAATAATTTAGAGCTTTGCCTGAGTGCAGGATCACATTAATACAAAGTGCAATAACCAACACTCGTAATGCTCATTCTAAGTCATTAATTATAAATTATGTTCACTAAATTTAAGAATATAAGGAATAGTGCAACATATTTTAGAAAAATGTTCTAAAGATAAATGCATAAAAAGGCAAGCTTCAGTTACATAAAAATTAATCTATGTGGAATACCAAATATTTTTCTTTCTCATATCAGATAAGTAAGGTGTTACTGTGTTTTCTCAGTGAGCTGAAAATAAACTAAAGGAAAAGAGGTAAATGCCAAAGAGCAAGAACTTTCTTGAATGTAGGGTAAAATAAATACGTTATAATAAAAAATATGATGGAAATATGAAAAATGCAATTAATCTAAATGTGAAAACTAAATAAACATGGAGTGATGGCACCAAGAAGTAAGAGGCCACAATGGAAATCAGGAGGACTGCATGGCAGCAGAGATCAAAGAAAAGAGGCAAGTGGTCAGTGAGAAGCCCATCTGTAGTCTTCGGCGGCCGGGAGCAGTTGGGATCACTGCACTCCAGCCTGAACATTTAAACAGCCTCCCATTGTGTGTTTGAAAGGGGTTTTAGCATAACTTAGAAACAGCCAATTAGTCATATTAAGTCCTCATTTCTGATTTAATGCTCATCAAGCAAACCTGAACATGTGAATTTATCCAGGTAAACACTTCAGTGAAGAGAGTGATACCTGGGTATTATTTCACCAGGGTCAAATGTGACAAAGGACATTACAGTAGAACCAGTGGCACTGTGGTTCATAAATTCAGCCTCTTTTAAGTTTGATCGGCATGATGGGTCTTCTAGGGCCTAAGCATCCTTCAATGACCAACTCTCAAACTCTCTTGTCAATAGACCCTGGAGAACAGATGACCATGCCAAGGTATAATGATGTCCAATGGAACTATCTGCTTTTTGCAACTATAGTGATTTGGTACATAAAGAGTGCATTCCATTCATAATTACTATATTTACAGAAGGCAGCTTGCCTGTAGCAATGAAAAATATTCATCCTGTAAATGCATCACTTGCTCACTTTCTAAGCAGCCAAGTGGTATTGCTCATTTGTATCTTGAGAACGGGCAAGAGTATTCATATCGGTACCATTTCAGATTTCTAGTCATGTTAGTCATCTGGTTTTAATTGCACTGAAAAATAATTAACAGGAGGAAAAGAAAACAGCAGTTCCCAAATGTCATTTTATGATTATATATGCCCCCCCACAGCCCTTAAACAACAAAAATGTCTCTTCTAACAGTACTTTGGGACATCAAATTTTTAGAAAAATGAATGTTAAAATCAAATGACAACTAAGTCAATGGGAAATGTCTAATCAGGAACTGTGAATGTAGCAAAATCTCAGAGAGGAGGTATACTTTTTTTTTTTTTGAGGCATACTTTTTTAAAAAAGCATTTGCTTCCCTCCTAGGATAGATTTCTGGTCTTAAACAAAAAAACATAAAACGCTGTAGAATAGCTGCATTTCCAGTGCATGTGGTTGCAGTGATCCAGTGCTGCTTTCCTATCCTGTTTCAGAAATTCTCCTTCCCAGTGTTGGAGACGGTAAGTCTCAAACTGACTAGCAAGAGGTAAAAGGTTGGGATTCCATGCCTACCTTTGAAGAAAGGTGCTTTAGACCAACAGGGGCTATTTGATTCCTTTAATCTTTAAAATCGTTGTCAATTTTTAGAGTTTTAGGATGAAATACTATATATTACCAATTAAGTTTTAAAAGAAAATATTGAAAGAATCACCTGAACTTCTTTTGCTGTGAAGAATCTGTTATATTCTAGGTAATATTCTAAATGAGATTCAGGAAAATTCTAAACTATGGGTAATACAGAGCAATTATCATGCAGAACGAAGACTAAAGGGGGGCAATCATAGAGATCAGGATAAGCCAAATCCTTAAAAAATATGAATTTTGGGTACACAAGAAATATAACTCACTTTGAAGGTGTAGAAAGGCTGGTGATGCAGGAATTCACCATTTGGGAGGCTTTCAATGGTCTAGAACTATCAGAAAATTAGAAAATATATAATGTATACAATTACATTGTTAAAGATACATATTTAACTCATAAAATGAATTATTCTGTGCCACAACTCATACATCTTCGTGAAAAACAAACAATTACAACACTTTTAAATTACTAGCAATAATGGCCAAGATAGCAAATGAAATACCATCTCTAGGCTCTTCCTGATCTAATAATCAAAATAAACAGCTTTGAAAATGAAGTCAAGTGTAATCCTATGAGAAGAACAACTCAGGGGAAATTAGCTTATTTCAATTCTTTTAAAACAATAAAATAGTAATAGCTCTCATTTATAGAGCTATTGATGTCAAGCACTACAGTTAGGGCCCAATCTGTACTGCACTACTTAATGTTGACAACTACCCTATCACTTTCCCTATGGACAAACCAAAGAATTTGTCGAAGGTCTTTTTTTTTTTGGGTGCTGGGGATTGAACTCAGGGTCTTGTGCTTTGTCCAAGGTCTTAAAGCTATTCAGCTGTACAGTGAGAGTCTGGGGTTAGGCCTGTGAGCATAAAGATTCCATATTGATGGTGACACAATACCACGGCCAGAATGGGTAGAAACTCCACCAGCAGAGGGCAGTTAGTACTAGCAAAAACATTCACTTCAAAAAAAAGAAAAAGGAAAAACCCAGGGATACTAAGACTCTCTCAGAGCACATGCTTTTATTAGTAGACCCCTGAGGGCTTTAGTGCAAACTTACACAACATAACTCAGAAATCCAAAGGGAAATACGTTTTACGAAATTGCATCGACTCACATTGGCAGATGTTTATTCACTTTCTAAAATGTCTACTACTCCATTCTAGCCAAGAGATCTGGCTTTTTCAGTTACTAATTATATAACCTTACGAGAATCACTTAATGTCCTTGGATCCCCGCTGCAAAATTAAGGATATGGACAAAAATCTCAGAAATCCTTTTCATCTGTGGTGTAAAGTTTTAGTATCCAGACCTTTAGTTTTTTACCAAACTAGTGTTTGGGAAAGGAATTACAGCATTTGGCTCCAAAGTAATTCGAGTATGTAGAAAGGAGCATGACCTTCAGAGAAATCGTAAGATGTTCACAGCACACATGATGGAGCAAACCTAAAGTAAAGGTTACTTTGGTTACTTCATTTCTCTCTGAAAAGTTTCTAGGAGCCACTGAATCTCTTCACATTGCTGGTAATTTACATTCATGAAGGAATGATTTATTTTGGGGGCTCCAGAATAATATTTAGCATATTGCTTCTCAAATTTGCATATCCCAGAGTCAGCTGATGAACTGATTAAAGATATCAATTCCCAGATATCTCAGATCTACTGAAATAGTGCCTTCAGGGAAGAACACTGTAATCTGTATTAGTGTCCAGGGGATTCTTACTGATCACTCAAATCTTCCAGCGGTCTAAAACGGTAAGATCACTCCCCACGAAGATACCTTATTAAGAAAGGCAGCTAATAAACGTGGAAGAATTTTAAGCATTTTCTTCAATTACTTCAACCAGGCAGTAATTTAACACTAAAATTGCAAAATAAAAGCTTTGGTCTGATTCTACCTGGCAGTCATGGTACGGCATAGTTCAGTCATTTTTTTGATTGCAGACTACAGCCCATTTCAAAGGGGAAGGTAGAGACACTGCCTCTCCAGGACTTACATTGCCGTATGTGCACTCCAGCCAAGAGTAAAAGGTGGTTTCGTACTTTCAGTGCAATGAGATGACAGGGTCAGGTATCTCGGAATGATGACTTGCTGCCCAATCTTGTTGTTAAGTGAAAGAGCCACATTGAAGCTGTATCGTTTCAAATGAAGAATGAGGACCCTGAAAGACATGAGATGGTGACTCTACCAACACACTTAATACGGGTAGCTCTCTTACAGACTAAGAGAGATTGTTCTAACCATATTAGACGAATTTTGATTTAAAAAATACATTTGGCCAAACTAAAGATACTTCAAAGTATATTTACTATTAGCAACCGAAATCCAGTATTTTATAAAGTTAACATGCACTAATAAAAATAAATTAAAAAAAACTACATTTACTGAACAGTAGCCAGGTACCAGGTACTGGGCAAGGTACAAATAAAATGTGACGCTGGTGGATTAATTAGTGAGGTTTGGTAAAATATTTATAATGCTCCTAAAAAATTCAATATAATACAGCAGAAAAGAATACTAGATCTTTAAATGTTGCTATTGGTATTGAATTAAACTCTCAAATAATTTACTTTGCTGTTATAAAGTTTAAGAGGAAGTCGGGGCTGGGGATTTAGTTCAGTGGTTAGACTGCTTGCTTAGGGAGTGCAAGGCCCTGAGTTCGATCCCCGGCATCAAAAAAAAAAAAAAAGAAAAAAAGAGGAAGTGTTATGTAACACATGGTAAAATAATGTCTACTTAACTGAAATGTCACATAACCCTCTGGTTATGTGACATTATTTAAGGAGTTTCTGATAAGAATTAAGTCTCATTTCAGAAGCACTTTCTCTGGAGAAAGCTGAGAGAAACAGAAAAATTTTCTCCACCTATAAAAAAGTTACACAAAATAATTTGCATGCCAAATCTGATTTGTGAGCCTTTCTGATTCCTACTGTTGTAAACTTTTTGACTTGCCTGTACAGAACATAATCTCTGCCTGATGTATTAAATATATTTTATAGCCCACAAAAATTTAAAAATTGAATTTAAAAAATCTTACAGGAACAAACCAATTTTAGGCAAAAAATATCTGAGCTGTAGAAAATTGTGTCCCCTTCCTGTCTATGCCTTCATCACAGAAGTCACAAACTAAAAATTTTGCAAACTGAAGATATCAACTGTACTTCTTTTTTTTGGAAGGGGCAGTGCTGGGGATTGAACTCAGGGCCTTGTGTTTGCTAGGCAAGCGCTCTACCACTGAGCTAAATCCCCAATCCCTGTACTTCTCTTTTAAAAAGCATCCATGATCTTCAAATTCACAATGAAAGACAACAAGGATCCAAGTGATGTGAAGAGACTAAAACTGATATAAAAAAACAAACATTTAAACAAATTTCACAATAATCCTAACCAAAATAAAAGGTAATATGAAACAGGAAGATAAGTCAGAATTACTGATTTGCAAAGATGACACAGACTAAAGGTGAACAGATTTGATAAAGATATCAGGTCCTCCAAAATAAAAGTAGAAGCTAGGAATGGTGGCACACGCCTGTGATCCCAGCACTTGAGAAGCTGAGGCAGGAAGATCACTGCAAGTTCAAAACCAGCATGTACTACTTAGTGAGACCCTGTCTCAAAAGACCAAAAAAGAATAAAAGTAGAATGGCTTTGAATATTAAAATGAATAAAAATAGAATCATTAGCATGTAAGACACAGAACCTTCTAATTTTAGGTAAGTTTGAAATAAATTCACATTTAACATATATATGATCTAAGACAAAAAAGAGAAAAATTCTCAATATGTTTTTCAATTTGAAATACCACATAATTTGAGAATGGGAAAGGGAAGAAACACTCATCTTGTAATGTCAAACAAATTTTTTTATTGTTTATTTATTTATTTATTTATTTATTTTTGTGGTGCCGGGGATCAAACTCAGGCCCTTGTGCTTGCAAGGCAAGCACTCTAATCACTGAGCTAAATCCCCAGCCCTATTATTTATTTTTTTGAGGCAGGCTCTTGTTATGTAGTTCAGGATGGTCTTAAACTCACTATGTAGCCCAGGCTGGACTCAAACTGGCAGCAATCCTCTTGCCTCAGCCTCCTGAGTGCTGGGATTACTGGCATGTGCCACCATACCTGGCCAAACAAGTCTTTTTAATTGCACACTGGTTTCCTTAGTGACATCTGGTAACAACTAATCCTTTAAGTTTTCCTGCTTTCCTCCTGCCTCCTAACACTCACAAATATGAAAGAGCAAAAGTCTCTTAAAAAAATACAGGCCAGGGGCTGGGGATTTAAGCTCAGTGGTTAGAGTACTTGCCTAGCAAGCCCAAGACCCGGAGTTCAATCCCCTGCACCAAAAAAAAAAAAAAAGCAAAAAAACCCCAAACAAACCAAAAAACAAAACAAAACAAAAAAACAGGCCAGGCAAAGACTTCATGAATAAAACCCCAATTTAACAACTGGGATCACACCATATTAAAAAGCTCTTGCACAGCAAAAGAAGCCACGCACAGAGTGAAGAGACAACCTGAAAAATGGGAAAAAATTTTTATCAGCTATTTCTCAGACAAAGGACTAACAAAACAAAACAAAACAAAAACCAGACCCCTCAATCAAATTTAAAGATCCAATTCAAAAATGGGCATTTGAAATGAATAGACAATTCTCAGACGAAGAATTAGAAACAGCAAATAAATATATGAAAAAATGTTTAACATCACTGGTCACTCAAGAAATCTGAATTAGAACACCACTGAGATACCATCTCACTCCAGAAAGAATGGCTACTATCAGGAGATCAATAACAAACACTGTTGGTGGGAGTGTAAACTAGTACAATCAATATGGAAATCAGTATAAAGAGTCCTCAAAAAACTAGAGGCTCCATTTAACTCAGTTATTCCTCTTCTTGGTATCTTCCCAAAAGAGTTAAAAGCAGCATACCACAGCAATATATTCACACCCATCTTTGTAGTAGCACAGTCTGTAATAGCTAAGTCTTGGAAACAGCCCAGATACCCACCAAGAGATGAACGGATAAAGAAAATGTGGTTTTTATATACAATGGAGTACTACACTACCATAAAGAAGGACGAAAGAGACATTTTTAGGTAAATGGATGCACTTTGAGAACATAATTTTAAGTTAAATAAATTGGACACACGTTTAAACATCAAATTGTTTGTCTTGTGTGAGAAACCCAAAGGGTAAATAAGGACCTAAATGGATGATGGATATTGGGAAGTAGGAAGAAAATGTTCAAATGGGAAAAGGAACAAAGGAAGGAGGAGAGGGAAGGGAAAGAAGGGAAAAGGGGAAAATAAGAGAGAACAGAAGGAAAAAAAATGGAAATAAAGCTTTTACAAAAAGGGTGGGGAAGAAGGGTTGAAGGAGATGGGAATGGGGGAAAACAAGGTATATTCTGTACAGGTACAAATTCCCTATGATGAATGTTATCATTATATATATCAAAAGTGTACCAATAAATGTAATTTTAAAAAGTATAGGATGTAGTCAATATTATAATAGTGCTATGATTTATAAAGTGATCTCCTTAAAAATAACTTATTTTTGGCATTGGGGATTTAGTTCAGTGGTAGAGTGCTTGCCTAGCAAGCTCAAGGCCTTGAGTTTGATACCCAGCACCCAAAAAGCAAAACAAAACAAAACAACAATTTACTTTCTAGAACGAAGTACATTACAGAATGTAAAAGAACTAGTCTCTGGGGGCTAGGTTCCAGAAACTCCACACTTATCAAACTGAAGCTAATAAAAGAAAGCGCAGTACTGTTGACAAAGAGCCACATAAATAATTCATGTTAATAATAATCTTGTTTGTGGTTGAGACCATTCTTGGAAAGAAATAAAAGCTACACTGTAACCACAGCATAAGTTTTTATAATTAGCTTCATTTTATGTTTGTCTATATAGCACTAATAATACTTAAGTTAATTTCATTTCCAAGTCTGAATTGTCTCATGATATAGGAAACTTACTAGCCTATAAGATAAAAAAGAAAGCATGAAATGCAAGCAATTTTTCTTCTGCTTTATTTCCATGCACGTGTGTGTGTGTGCCTGTAGATTTTTAGTGACAGTGTGGAATTCAAGAGGGAGATCAAAGCAGAACATATTACATCTGAGTATCCCTAATTGGAAAACCCAAAATGCTCCAAAATCTGATACTTTTAGAGTGCTGAGATGACAGCACAGTGGAAAAATCCACTGAGATACAAACAAAATGGAAGTGCACTAAAAATATCACATAAATCACCCTCAGGCATTATATATATGCAAATATTTCCCAATCTAAAACATTTTTGGTCCCAAACATTTTGGATATGTGATACTCAAGCTATATAACTGAGTATTACATCTTATTGAATTAAAAATGTACTAGCTAGTCCCGGCATCATTCGAAGGCCTCACCAGCTGCATCTTCTGATTGCCATCTTCCTGGGACTGTCAAGACCTCTTTGCTCTTTAACATTCCAAACTCCTTTTTATACATGGCCATTGTACCTCTCCACCCTGTATACTCTACATATCTCAGCTCTGTTAACCTCCTTTACCAATTTATTCTAGGAAGCTTCACTTAGATTTGTAAGTACTTTTAAAAAGCACATACTTTTAAAAAAGGAAATTAAATTTACCTGGGGAGCCTGTTAAATTTGTGTCTGACAAGAGCACACTTCCCACCACATTTTTCACAGGAATACTCAAGTTCTTCTGCCTATAAAAAGAGGGAAAAATAAAGGATGAAATTGAGTCAGCATTAACTCATTATATGTAAACAGTCTTCTCTAACCTTACTAATTCAGTGGAATGGTAAGTCTGAACCAGTTTAAACTTTGTATTTTGAGTTACGAGAATTACCAAATTAAAGCTTTAGGGGCTGGGGATTTAGCTCAGTGGTTAGAGTGCTTGCCTCACAAGCACAAGGCCCTGCGTTCAATCTCCAGCACAAAAAACAGGAAAAAAAAAAGAAAGAAAGAAAAAAAGACTTAATTTTTAAAAGTTATGATATGATGTCCTATGTCAGAATTTCTAATTCCTTCCTTACCAAAGAACCATCTCAACTTATGACAGTAACTAGATTCTTAATGTAGCAGACTCTCAAACTTTTCCCATGGGGACGTATGAACTGCTGCCAAGAGTATATCTAGATTTAACATTTGGCTATAGTACCCATAAGATCACCTTCAGGTTAGGTGGAGTTCCTGGTCTGTTACATATAACTCTGCCCCTTTCTTATAATGGGAGTCAAGCTTCTGGTGACAGCCTACTAATGATAACTGCTCTAAAAGGACCAAAGTTTGGGGTGGATATCATTACCTAGAGAAAACTGAAACAAATCCTTAAAAAACAGGGATAAAGATATAAAGGAAAATCTTCAGCCTATGGTAATTATAGAAATAGTAGGGAATGACTGAAAAAAACAAGGAAAAAGCAGAGCATTTATCTTTGGATAGAGCTGAACACTCATCATTTAAATAACAGATTTTTTTTTTAAACCTCAGGAAGGTGTTGGGGATTTAGCTCAAGTGGTACAGCGCTTGTCTAGTAAGCCCAAGGCCTTGAGTTCAATCCCTAGCACCCCAAAAAACAAAAAACAAAAAACAAAAAAATCTTAGGAAGACAACAGTGTCAATTTGCCAACAATAAAACAAGAAGCATTAGTACAAAGATGAAGAGGAATCCTGGCCAATTTCCAGCAGTTGTAAGGTCTGCTACACAACAGGTCTGATTAGGACCCAAAAACTATCTGAATACCCAGGAGGGTATATCACAAACACAAACATTTATCTACAGCTTTGGATAAACATAATCCTTCCCTTCCTGTTCCTATCAGGGGACATACAACCTAAGAAAAGCAAAAATGTTTTTCTATTGTTCGGCTCTTAGTATACCAATTTATACAGTATGGCCAATTTTAATTTATGTTATGAAAGTTTAGTATATCACTTCAAATGCTTTAAATTAATATATATATATTTTTTTTTACAAATAATGAACCACTTCTAAGCTTGTGTAGAAGAGTTGCTATTGAGTTAAAGATATAATCCAAGTAATAATATAATCCAGTTTTCTTCAGTGAGTTACAATGAGATTCATCAAGCTTTGTAAAATATATGTTTATAAATACTTTGCATTTGTTTTCTCTGCAATAATTTGGTTGGAACTCTGCCTTGAAAAAACCCATTTTAATCCCAGCACTCTAGAGGCAGAAGCATGAGGATTGCTGCGAGTTAGAGGCCAGCTGGGGCTACACAGCGAACTCAAGGCCAGCCTGCACTACGTAGCTAGTACACTGTCTCAACTACCCTCCCACCAAAAAAAGAAAAAAAACAGTTTAAAACACAATTATCTATGATATATAAAATATACTTATGTGAAAATACCAAGGGTATTACTTACTCTGAAGAAAAGATCAAGAGAATCTTGAATTGAACGAGGAGGGAGTGGCTTTTTTCTACGAGGAAGATCAATAGAGAGGTCATTAAACTGTTCTCTTTTGGGGATAATCTCTCCACATCTGTAAGAATACAAAGAGACAAATGTAAGTATTTAGAGCAATGAAAAAATATAAATACACTTCCGTACAGAACTCATGGTGCTGATATACTATGGGTAGGCGTAACAAATAGACAACATTTGGAACAATTCACTTTCGAATTCTTCCTACTCATCCAGAGTACCTGTCATCTCTTTTTCTCCTTCCCTATCTTCAAATAAATTGTCTTCTTTTATTAAAAAAAAAGAAACAGAATCGCTTCTCGGCCTTTCGGCTAAGATCAAGTGAAGAAACAGACAACACGTAAGACATTTTCATTTTGTTTTTTGTATCACTGGGGATTGAGCCCAGGGGCTCATGCATGCTAGGCAAGTGCTCTACCACTGACCTACCCATCCCAGCCCTTTTAAATTCTATTTTGAGATAGTATAGCTAAATTGCCCAGGACTGGCCTCATACTTGGGATCTTCCTGTCTTACCCTCCAAGTAGCTAGGATTACAGGTAAGTACCACCATGCCCAGCAAGACTTTTTTCATGCTTACTTTAAGCCTTACTAATACATATAAAATCTCAATTTTATATGTAGGTATTTAAAGACTTTCTTATAGTACTAAACTTTAAATTTTTACGTTTTCAAAAACCTCCAAACTTTAACAAGCTAAACTGTAGCATATGTATAGAAAAGTGAACCAGTTACACTTTTACAGCTTGGTGAATTAGCGGAGTTAACACATCTATAATAATCACTACTTAAATCAAGAAACGGAACACTATAAACTCCCTAGCAGCCTCCTCAAATACCTCTTTCCAATCCACACTCCCTCTTCCTTTCCACAGAAGGCAACACTTATTCTGATTTCTAACACTGTGGTTTGAGTTTTTGAACCTTACACAATGTAATCACACAGTATGTTTTCTTATATTAAGCCTCTTTGTTCAACATGATTGTAAGATTCAACTCTGCCTGATGCACTTGACTACAGGACAGTATTAGTGTTGTTTAGCATTAACCCGTAATGACTATTCCATAATTAACTACATTACTAACTGATGGAAAAGTGGATTGTTTTCTTTTTCTGACTATATAAACAATACTGCTTTGACAATTCTTTGTGTTCTCAATGCACTTGTACAGGTACTTCTGTTAGGTAGGGGAACTGTCTGATTATTGGAAATATTTTATATGACTTAAAAAAAAGATTCAGAGATCAAAACATAATATTCAATTTACCTGGAAGCAAATTTATTTATTTTTAGATAGTTTTAGCTGACTGCTTTTCATGTGTCCCCTTATCAACATTTTTGGTAATAATCAATTCTCAGCCTCTGTTCCCTACTAGGATCATAAGAAAATATATCTTTTTATTCAACAAATATTAACTGAGTCTCTGACAGGCAGAATTTGCATAATTCCATACACCTTGAGTACAGGTAGACTCTGACGGTAGTGAGCTATCACTCCGATGATGATGCTACTGAACTAGGCTAAGGAATTCTGCAGATACAATTAAAGTTATTAATCTCAACTCTGAGTTAATCAAAATGGAGATTATCTGTGGGTCAGATCAAGTCCCAGAAGCTCTTATATCTGGGTAGAAATGGGAACTATGGGATTAGAAATCAGAGAGCTGTGCTCCTACTGGCCTGGAAAAAAGCAAATAGCATTGTTATGAATTGCCTATGGCGGAGACATGGCAAAGAACTGAAGCCTTTAGGAAATGAATTATCCCAGCCAAGAGCTACCAAGAACACGGAGATCTCAGTCCTGTAGCTGCAAAGACCTGAATTCTCCCCACAAATTTAAAGAGTTTAAAAGATCCTGGACTCCACATAAGAATACAGGTGTAACACCTTGATTCCAGGCTTTTGATACTCTTGAGTACAGAAGTTGACCACACTGTGCCCAGATTTCTGATGTACAGCACTGTGAGTTAATAACTAAGTGCTGTTTTAAGCCAGTAAGTTTGAGAAAATTTGCTGGACAGCACTGAAAAACTAATACAGCCTTCTACATGCCAGAAACTGGTCTAGGCACTGGAGGTACAGCAGTGAATAAACCAAGACAAAAACACCTCCCCTCACAATGCATTCATGTACTGGGGAGAGACAATGACAAAGACACACAAGTCAAACATATGATAATGACACACGCCAAGGAAGAAAAACGTAGGAAAAAAAGATGTTAAGGGTTGGACTAGGTTAGAATTTCAGAGAAATAGCAAGAAAATGCCTATCCAAGAATTGGTGCTTATTTTATTTTCTGGTGGTGGGCATGGAGGCAGGGCATTCTGTGTGTTAAGCACACACTCAATCATGAGTTACACTCCCAGCACAGATTATATAGGGTTTTATAAGGCTGACATAAACTAACTTTCATTTTTAAAGGCTTACTCTAGCTAATGTGTTCAGGGTTGAAAGATTTGCTGACAGATGAGATGAACATGATACAGTTAAAAAATACACCTCAGAAGGGGACATAAAAAGAATTAAGAAGTATTATGTACAAGTACCAATTCCCCACAATGAATGTAATCATTATGTATTGTAAACATGCACTGAAATTAAAAAAAAAGAAACACACCTCCTTTTTAGACTGATAAACTTTAAGTATGGAACTGTGATTAATGACATAGGGAACACTGCAAAATGAATTTTTTTTTTTTGCAAAATAAAATTTTGAGGGGAGTATGAGGTACTTTAAGATATTTTAAGTCCTCTGAATGGAGAATTGGTAAGAACTTCTTATAGTTAAGAATATATTAACACACTGAACTACCTAATAAAATTGAAAAGCAGTCAATTTAAACTACAATAGTTTAAAAATTAAGGACACTTGCCAAACTGGCCAGACACACCTACAGCCAGATAGGGGAAAAGATAAACATGCAAATCAGAATTTAAAGGATTAAGTATGTGAAACCTTCCTTTCACCAGAAACAAGTTTGTGTTTAGAGCATCGTCCTAAAGAGAATCACTAATAAAATAGCTGAAGCAAGGCCTTCAAGGAGCTAAGTACATCGCTGTTGCTAAGGGTTTATCTGTCCCAACCCTCATCTCGACCTGCGCCACTGCCCAGCCTGGTTAGCGCTGATGAGCATGTATCCCATGATCTCACACTCCTTCCTGCACTGGGGCATGAACCTACCTGAACAACCAACATTTGGGTGCTGCACACTTATGCCAGACTAATGCACTGGCATAGTGCAGTAGCTGCTGCTTTACATGGCTTGCTTTCTCTGCATGCTGCCTGAATGATCCCACTGCCACCTGCCTAGACATGACTGTGGAAGTGCTGGGCTGCCAGGGGCCATTTCCAACAGAGGTAATTCATTACTAAAACAAACTTGAGTCACTCCTTCACAATTCAATAAAATAACAATTGAAACCTTGGCTTCACTCTCTGATTTGTACCAAATTTTCTCTGGAGAGTATATTAGAAGGAAAGGATAGCTCGCTATCATGGTATTAATTGTTCTTAGGCTCACTACACTTTTTCTTCAGAAAATCATTTATCAAACTAGGGGGAAATAACACTAAAGAAATCCAGAAAGGGAAGACATGTCACAGACTAGTAATGTAAAACTCCCCAAACCCCCATCTCTCCCCTTCTCCTCTCCCCTACTCACAGTACCAGGGATTGAACTTGAATCCAAGGGGCTCTACCGTTGAGCCACAACCTTAGCCTAACCCTTTTTACTTTTTTAGAATTCACTAAATTGTCCTGGCTGGCCTTGGACTTGTGGTCCTCCTATCTTACTTCAGCCTCCTAAGCATCTGAGATTACAGGCAGGCAAAACTATTATCTTTATAGTATCCCACATGCACATTCAAAATTCTGGTCAAGAACACTAGAACATTACAGCTGTAGGAGACCTCAGTGAACACTATCACTTTGAGCAGTCTAAGAAAAATATGTGTGAAAGACAGAGAACTGGAGAACCAAAATCTGGGTTTTGAATATTTCTGAAGAAAATTCTACAGCAAAAGGAAGGGAAGCAGGGCTGGGATTTAGCTCAGTGGTAGAGCGCTTGCCTTGTAAGCAAGCACAAGGCCCTGAGTTCGATTCCCAGCACCAAAAAAAAGGAAGGGAAGCAGTTTTCCTGAGCTGAAAAAAAAACACAAATCTTCAGATGAAAAGACTATCATGTTAAAAGCAAAATGAACAAAATGTGTGACTACCTAGATATAAGTAAGTGAAACTGAGACTTTCAAAACCAAAAATGCTACAAAATTTCAGGAAGAAAAATAAAAAAATCACAACCCACAAAATCAGGTTTCTTATGAGTGTCAGAGTTTGATTCCCAGTATCGGGGAGGCGGGGAAAGAGTGTCAGAGTGCAACAGGATGTGATGGGGCAGCACATGTAATGTGTTAAGCAGTCAAGACTGTGACACCATCATTCTGTCATGCAGGAAAGCCACAGAAGTCACTGTCACCAAATGGCTCTGAAGAAGTCTATTTTCTCTGAAAAAAGTTTATTTAGAGATGCCCTACAGACGACTAAAAAATTAGTAATAATAAAATCTTTGGAAGAGAAATGTATGCAATGAAGTCCTAATGATGAGTATGGAAATGAATTAAATGTAGAGTCAGTCTGAATAATTATTATTAACATGGCTGAGAAGCATTGTAAAAAGTTAAAAATAATTTAAATCTTGATCTATTTTGTAAAAGGACTGATTGCAATAAAACTAATGTAGTTCAACAAAATAAGCAACTAGTAAGGAAACCAAGTATATAACAAACTATTTAAATTCTCCTCAGTTCTTAACCCACTAAGCCTTTCTACAGAAAGATAAAGACTGAAAAAAGAGGCTTGGTATAATCGATGGGTTTATATTGTCCCCAAGACACAGGAAAGAAGAATAGCATTTGGTATGTCACAAGGAAATTTTAATTACTTGCCATAAAAAACTAAGGGGGGGAAATTCTTAGAGATTACTTACGCTTTACAAATAATGGAATGCTGAACTTCAAACTCCAAATTAGTAATAACAGGGCAAGTATATACCCTGGTAGCTGAAATATCTGGAGAATTTTCTTCGCCAGGAATAGGTTCAGTCTTCCAAGTTTTATTTAATTTTTCCATATCCTCTTTTAGCTGGTCTAAACACTGACTTAAAAATTCATGAGCATCCTAGAAAGATAATATCATCAGATCAAAACATTTCTTGTCATAGCAATAACTTATTAACAGTGTAATTTATACAATTAAAATAACAGGAGATAAGTGAGCAACATCAGATTTACTCTAAAAAAGACTATTGTTCTTTGTATTTTTGGGGGGTGCTGGGGATTGAACTCAGGGCCACTGAGCTAAATTCCCAACCCCTAAAAAAAGACTTTTGGGTACATAGTTTGTGATTAAAAACAAATGACAGCTAGCCATGGTAGCACATGCCTGCAATCCCAGCACTCAGGAGGGTGAGACAGGAGGACTGCTGTGAGTTCGAGGCCAGCCTGGACTACATAGTGAGTTCAAGGTCAGTCTGAACTACATAGTGACACACTGTTTGAAAAAACCAAACCAAAACAAAACCAAAAACCCAAAAACCCAACCTCCCCCTCAAAAACAAATGACAAGAACTAGAGGAATAGCTAGCTCAGTGGTAGAGCACTTGCATAGCTTGGGCAAGGCCTTGGCTTTGATCCCCAGCATCATAAAAACAGTAAACAAGACCTCAAAAGAACTGTGAGTAAAAACAAATGACAGATTTTGTATTCCTGGGTATTTAATTGTATTAGCCTGAGTGAATTAATGACATTTCACTTTGCTAAAAAAAAAAAAAAAGTTATCTTTCACTGGCAAATGACACCTATACATTAAAATATGATAAAATACACAGAAGAGTCAATCTGAACCTTACCATAACTCTTCAGGTTTTGAATCTATGCTGACCACACTACATGGATCATATTTTAAAACAAAAATCAGATTACAGATTAAAATTATTTCAATTTTCCCTATCCATAAAACATTTTGTAACAATTAGTACTCACATTCTGCATATACCCAGAGAATCTCTCTGCTGTAGCTGAAATGGCATTTTTAACCTTCTTGAGTAAATCTTTTTTGGTCTCTGAATTACAGATGTCTTTTTTAACAAGCAAGTGTGCAAAACGCCTGGTAAAGCAAAAGGAACAAGGTAAGCATACTTCACAAAACACTGAAGAGCATGATATTTTAAAGACTACTAACAATGGCACAATTTTAAGTATTTAAATCTCATTATTCTGTAGTTAATGAACTAAATGGTTACCCAGTAAGGATGCAACAATTACCTGATAAGTGCATTGAGTGGAATTTTCTTCCATGGGATACCTTGTTTAAGTAAGTCATTTGCAAATGACTGGAGTGAAAACAGAGATTGTAAAATAGCATTCATGTAGCATGTATTTCCCAAATTGGAGAATCTGAAAATGAAAGAAATAGTGCATGAAGCATGCTTAGTATATCAGAGGTAGTTCTCATGTGTGTTCAGCACAGTAGCATAAAGGAGCTCTGCACTTCGGCTTGCACCAGAATCACTTGGAGGACTTGTCAGAACACAGATCAGTGAACCCCAACCCAAGTTTCTCATTTGGATCTGGACACAGAGTGCAAAAAATGCACATTACTAACAAGTGACTAGATGGTGGTGATGCTGCTAATTTGGAAAGAACCACTTGAGAATCACCACATTGTAACAAAACAACTTAGTTTCACCTAATGGAAAACTGGGCATTATATATAAGAAACATCAGACCTTTATTTACAATATAGATAGCAAATATTTAGTCCAATTTGCCTTTATGTTTTTGTTCATGGAAAATCTAATTTTTATATATTCAATTTATCAATCTTTTATTGAATCTTGAATTTACAAAGCTTTCAAAGTTTTCTCCCAGGACTCACATAGAGTTTTAATTTTTTACACCTAGGAATTTAACTCACATGGAATTTATTCTTGTATACAACTCATATGGAATTTATCCTTGTACACAAAAGAAAAAGAAGAATCTGCATCTTCTCCAAGATGGCTACATAGTTAATCTAATGCCAGTTATGAAAAAAAAATCCTTCTTTTTTCCTCTAATCAAGACCTTCTAATTATATTCCACTGACCTGTCTATGCATTGGTAGTTATTTTAATTATAAAGAACTTGTAATTATTTTTAAATATTGTAGCCACTTCGATTCAGTATTTTCCTACTTCTCTGTGTTTATTTTTCTATATGAACATATTAGCTAGTCTAACTCCACAAAAAAAGCTTATTGAATTTTTATTGGGATCACATTAAAATTACAACTTATTGTAGAGACAACTATATACAGTATCTGGATTATGCTCAGATGTCCTAAACAAGAATAATGGATATTTTCTACACATTTAAGTTTACTTTGTGTCTGCTGAGAATATTTTACAATTTACTTTCTTTTTTTTTTTGGTGCTGGGGATCAAACTCAGGGCCTTTGCTTATGAGGCAAGCGCTCCACCCAGTGAACTAAATCACCAGCCCCTTTACAGTTTTTATTTAGTAATTTAAAAAATCTTGTTAAATTATTCCTAAGTATTTTATCTTTTTTGTTGCTAAATTGAGTTTTCTCTCCTATGTCCTCAACTTCATCTACGGTTGGAGAACACTTTTCTCCTTTAAAATGAATATTCTATGTATTTCCCCATGTATTTCAAAGTTTAAAAATTGCTTGGAGATCAGATAATGAACTTAACATTATTTATGGATTTGATAAATCTTTAGTAAGTTATCTAATTTCTTTTTTTTTGAGACCAGGTCTTGCTTTGTTGTTCAGGATGGCCTTGAACTCACTACATAGCTCAGGTTGGCCTCGAACTTGTGATGAGGGCTCTTTCCTCAGCCTCCACAGTGCTGGGACTACAGGTGTGCACTATCATGCCCAGCAAGGTATCTAATTTTTAAGTATTTTAGAACTATAATTAATATGACTTTCTTTCTTTTTTTTCCCCAACAAAGCATGTTAGTTGAATCACTCTATAAAAAAGAACAGAAAAGAGAAATAAGAAATGGAAGGAAAAAATGGAAACAAGCTTTTGTAGGTAGGGAGGGAGGAGGGGTGGAGGAGGGGAATGGGGAAAAAAAAAAGAAGCAACAAGATATGTCATGTATGGGTACAAATCCCCTATGATGAACGTTATCACTATGTACATCTAAAATGTACCATTAAAATAAGAAAAAAAAAAAAAAAACCAGAAAAAAATTTACTTACCCTTGTAGTTGCTGCTGTTGGTGAGATGAAAGGGGCACTCTTGGTTTGTTCCAGCCAGTGTAATCCTGGTTACACCTCAGTTTTTTAACAGAAAGAGGAGCTGGCTGAGGAAGAAATCCCAAACTTCTTTTGGCAGAGGGAGTTTGACTTGAAACATTAGTCCTATAAAAGAGTAAAGAAGCAAGACAAGTTGTTCCCCCTAAGTAGATTCACAGAAGTCAATGTCTAAGAAAAAATCTTTTTTTTTTTTTTTCTGGTGCTGGGTATCAAACTCAGGGCCTTATATGTGCAAGGCAAGCACCCTAACCACTGAGCTAAATCCCAAGCCTGGAAAATAATCTTTTATTTAGGAAAGTATCTGTGATAAGGGTCACGGGGGGAAGACTTGCAAATGTAAATTAGTCAGCTGACAGAGATCTGAAAAAGTTTTTAAGACTACTGTACATACTTAACCTACAACGAAAATAATCTAAATTGATGGCTTAAGAAAAAAATATAGTTTTGCTTTTTTTCACTTTATGAATATCACACATAGTTTATGTAGTCTTGGACAGATTTAAGCAGTTAACTTTTTCCACTACCAAAAATAATGATGAATGTATTCATTATGCACTACAAACATGCACTAATAAAAAATTTTACTTATTTTCTAGTCAGGCTATGCATTAGCCACTGTCTGTGTCTTTAAGAAATTCTGAAATAGAATACTCACATGAAAAACTACATCAAAACCAAATGTGGAACTTAATGAAGTTTTGTAAAGCAAACACATGAGCAATGACCATTAATAACCTACAAGTGCTCTTCATCGAAATTCCCTTAACCTAAAATCCAGCATTAGGAATAAGTTTCACCCCTTACTACGAACTCTTAAAAACTGTAGTTTAGACCATGCATGATATACCTGTTACCACCCTTCAGCTTTCAACCTTTCAGCATCTTTATATTATAGCTAGTTCTCTTTTACAAAGCATAGACATTTTTCTTCTTTCAAACTCAGTGTGTCTTTCTCTTTAAATGGAATATTTGCTATGCTGATGTAAATTAGTATACAAATTTTATATAAATAAATTTTTTTTTTTGGCTTTTTGAGACAGACAGGGTCGCACTATATAGTTCAGGCTGGCCTTGAGCTCACTACGCAGCCCAAGCTGGCCTTTGAACTCGCAGTGATCCCTCTGCCTCTGCTTCCCGAGTGCTGGGATGACAGGCACGCATCACAACACCTGGCTATGTAAATATAGTATAATTATGTCAGTAATATCGTTACTGATTGGGATTTGTATCTTGACTTTTATTATATATTTATTATTTATTTGTTCCATATGTTCTCTGCTCCTTTTTCTTGCCTTTTTAAAGAATGTTTCACTAATATTATCTCATTTTCTTCCCTCTGTTAGTTTGGAAGTAATAAATTCTTTTAGAAAATTTTAAATGGAAGTCCCCAAAATTATATTACAGGTTAAGAACAAAAGCTTTACTGAAATGACATAGCATAACTTACACATTACTTCAATGGTATACTTCAGTAAATCTTGTCATACGTATACTATCACCACAATTAAGAAAATGAACATGTCCACAATAACAAGTACCCTGGAGTCCCTTTGTATCCCTCCCTCTCACTCTTGCCTGTGTCCTTTTCTCTGAGCAGGCAACTACTGGTCTGTGCTCTGTCACTTTAGGTTACCTTGCATTTTCTAGAATTTCATATAAACTGAATCATATCATATGTATCTTTTTTGTTTCCTGCTGGTACTGAGGATCAAATCACTTTACATTCCTACCAGCAACATGTGTTTCAATTTTTCCACATCCTCATCAATGGTTGTTACTTTCTTTTTTAATCTTCCTTTAAATGACAGTATAACCAGTGGATGTTAAGTGGGTATCTCTTCGTGTTTTTGATTTACATTTCTTAAATGAGTAAATAATTTTTTCATATTCTTGTTAATTTATGCATTTCTTTAGAGAAATGTCTATTCAGACCCTTTGCCCATTTTTAAACTGAGTTATCTGTCTTACGTTGCTAAAGGTGTTTTTGTTTTCTGAGCTCTAAAGCTTTTTAAATATTTTCTCTCCATTTGAGGGTTACCTTTTCATTTTCTTAATAATGTCCTTTGAAGTGGGTGTGGTGACACATGCCTGTCACCCCAGCACTTGGGAGGCTGAGACAGGCTGAGGCAGGAGGATCACTGCAAGTTCAAGGCCAGCGTGGGCTACATAGTGAGTTCAAGGCCAGCCTGAACTACATGGTAAGACTCTGTCTCAAAAAACAAAAGCAGTAACAAAAAGTACTTTGATACACAAGTTTTACTTTTTGTTTGTTCCTGCTTTTGGTGTCAAATCTAAGAATCCGCTGACAAGTCCAACTAGATTAGGAAGACTTTTCTGTTTTCTTGTAAAAGTTTCAAGGTTTTAGCTCTTTATTTATGGCACTGATCTATTTAGAGTTAATTTTTATATAAGGTGTTAGAAAGGGAGGCTGTCCAAGTTTGTTCTTTTCAATATATACAACCCGTTTCCCACTACCATTTGTTGAAAGGACTATTTTTTAATGCGTTCAATAATCTATCCTTTTCTTTCAGCCTATTTTTGTCTTTGCATTTTAAGCAGATTCCTTATATACAGCAACAGTTGATTCTAGTCTGTGTTTTCTACATGCCTTATGGCCTTAGGTGTTGTTAATATTAGTTTTCTCACCAGTCTGGAAGTTTTCACATTATCTTTGAAATAAAAATATTTTTTCCTGAAATATTCCTTTATACAATTAATACGCTCATTCTATTATTTTGAGATGAAAGTATGCTTAATAAATCATTTGCAAACCAAATTTAGTTTTTTTTTTTTTTTTAAAACTTAGATATCTTGGATTGTCTTTAAATTTTTTGAGACAGGGTCTCACTATGTATTCCAGACTGGCTTAAGATTCTTCTAATGAGAAGAAAATGTCCAGATTTCTCTTTCTTAAATTTAAATAATTTAGTTATCACTGTAGTCATAAAGTGCTTGAGAGAGAATACCTAACCACAATACCAAATTCTTCATCTTAATCATTTTATACAAACAAACAAGATGTTCTTATGACATTAAATTGTAAAAAAAAGGTCTGGGGACTTAGCTCAGTGGTTACAGTGCTTGCCTTGCAAGCACATAGGCCCTGAGTTCAATCCCCAGCACCAAAAAAAAGAAAAAAAAAAAAAAAAAGATGAAATGTGACAAAATGTCACTATATGGCATATGTATATATACATATACACACATATATATATATAATACACCACCATTATCTTTATTTGTTACATTTTAAACTGTCACCACTCTGGACTATATCCCACAATCGCATTTCCTAAATGAGTGCTTAGCAGCTGTCTTATACTTTTATATCCATTAAAAAAAAAAAACAACTCTGCTATGTCTATAGACTACAATCAGCCATTAAATTTCTGGCTAGCTTTTTCCAATAAAAAGTACTCACATGAAACTTTCGTTTTTTAAAGAAAACTCCTTTAATTTGTGGAAGGTGGCTTAAATATATAAGAAACAAAGGCAATGTGAGTGTCTCAGAGGAGGGATCTTAGTGTGTTCATCACTAGGGAGGATGGACAACAGTGGCCTAGGACTGGCGATTCAGCTTAGTGGTTACAGCGCTCGCCTCACAAGCACAAGGCCCTGAGTTCGATCCTCGGCACCAAAAAAACCCAACAACAACAAAAAAACAGTGGCCTAGAATATGGTAACACTGGGAGTCACAAGCAGTTGGCTCAGCAGAAATCTTTCCAGACCTCAGTTTATTCATTTGTAGAAAAATCTTAAAACAGAACTAAAACATTTCTAGAGTACTTCCTAACTAAAGTGTCATGATATGATGACTCAGTCTTTTTGGTGGCAGTACTGGGGTTGAACTCAGGCCCTCATGCATGCTAGGGAAGTGCGACTAACAGAACGCTCCTTAGTTTTGATATTCTTTGTTTGTTTTCGGTGCTGGGATCAGAATCAGGGCCTTGTGCTTGCAAGGCAAGCACTCTAACCGCTGAGCTAAGTCCCCAGCCCCTAGTTTTGATACTCTTAAATTAGGGTATTCTTAGAGCATAATGCATAGCTTGTTGCTTCATCGTTCACCATACTGAAAGAGTTCTTTTTTATTTTTTTCTCACTGTGCCAAAAGTTTATTTGAAAAGTGGGGATGAGGAGGCAAGGGAGCAACTGGCTATGCAGAGCAAACTTGGGCCCAACAAGAGAGGAAAAGGGAAAAGCAAAAATAAAGTATACCCTGAATCTGAAAGACTCCGGGTGAGCAACCATGAAGAGTCATGGTAGCCTGAAAAGAGAGCTCTTTAATTTTTCACAAGGCATACAACTCTCACATACCTGTCTAGGTTAGTGACACTGGAAGAGTAGTCCTTGGTTCCAGCTCTGCTTCCATAAAATGATGATGACTGCAAAGGTAAAAGCCCTATAAAATAAAAAGAAAAAAATTAGTATCTAGATTAACTCATTCAACTTCATTTAATAATAAAATTATACATTGGACATATTCACATTCAAGTCTGTTTTCCCCTTTCCATCAAAGTAAAATATAATCACTTTAAAGAGATTAAGTATTGTGGAAAAAGTTAATAGGAGCAAACCACTACTCCCCTGCTCCAAAACACCACAAGTTTTGCTTCAAGTTTCAGACTATTTTTAAAAACTTAGTTCTGATTTCTTCCATAGGGCTAGACAGTATATTTTTACTATTTCCTGATTTATTCATTTTTAACAATGTCAGCTGACTGCTTACAGAAAACTAGAAGTTTCTCATACCACCCCAAACTGAGGTCCAGGAAGATCTATACTGAGGCAATCTAGTCTTGTTCTCCTCTAACCAAATACTACTTATGTTATGCTAGTTCTTTTACCGATTAAAAGTTTAATACACTTAAAACTTCTGCATTTTGTTTCATGGATTTTTCTCGTAACTTTACTATCTATTTCCTTCTCTCTCCTAATCTCTTGCACAGCAACTTTTTTTTCTTCTGGGATGCTGGGGATTGAACCCAGGGTTTTCTACTACTGAGCTACATCTCTATCCCCCACATCAACTTTTGTAAGAAGTTTCCTAATTTCAGTATTGCTATGGTTTATTATATAATTTTTTGTTTTCTAACTGCTGGTTGATTATAAAAGTTGAAAGCCAGTAAATGCAGTTTATCTCTTATGTACTAATATTTCAGAGGTAAAACATACTTGAAATATTTCTTCCCATAGTGGCCAATGTCGCAAACCCAAACTACCAAAAGAATATTTCTAGAAGCTGAATCAGGTGGATTCTCAAAAATTATCAGTTTATCAAAATAATGACATAGTTTAGCTTGTTTCAACTTAAAGTTGATATAAAATTCAAATCATCGGGCTGGGGATTTAGCTCAGGGGTTAGAGTGCTTGCCTAGCAAGCACAAGACCCTGAGTTTGATCCCTAGTACTGCCCCCCCAAATTCAAATCATCACCAGATATCTGAGTCTCCAAGGTCTTCAGATGCCCAGAAATATAGGTAAGTGTGGGAAATATTTGACAAAAATTCATGGATTAAAAAAAAAAAATTCATGGATAGTCTTAATTCCTAGTTTTTGTAAAAACATAATATAAGGCAAGCTTAACTGCTTTAGGCAATAATTTCATGATCTTCTACATAAAATTTTCTAATTAGGAGAAGCACTGATGAAATTTTACTTCAAACAGTGTAACTCCTCTGACTCAGCCTGTGGTCTAGGTACTACGACAATGAAAGAGCTTACTTTCAGACAATCAAATAGAGGAAGAAGATTCTTAAACTAGTACTGAATACACTAGTCCTGAATAAAGCAGTGATATATGCTCCACTTCAGGTTTTTACTTCCAGTCTAATACAGTATATCATATGAATACCTGATATAAAGACCAAACTTACCTGATGTCCGATTTTCTTCAGACTGTTTCAAACTCAACTGCTTTTCTCTACTGCTGGCTAAATACTTCCTTGAGGGATCTGTCGTAGCCTTGTTGTTCCTATAAATTTAAATAATAATTCAATAATTTTAGATCATTTTCAGATACTAAAAATCAGCAGGGTAACTTGCCCAGTGGAAGTCAGCTATCTCTGTCCCTGGTCATTGTGATACTTCTATAAAGGGTCATCATGAACATTTAGCTATAGCTGCTGGTTTTTTTTTTTTTCTTTCTTTCTCTTTTTTGGTACTAGGAAGCAAACCCAGGGTCTCTTGCTTGCTAGGCAGGCACTGTACCTGTGAGCCATATCCCCAGCCCTGGCTACTGGTGCCACTGTCAGCAGCAGGAGCTGAGACAAAAATGATCCAGTATATTCCCTGAGAAAATCAATTAGCCACTTGAAAGCAAATGGTTTTGTCTGATTCTTTCCACTCTAGAAAGGACAACAATTAATACTGAGTAGGTATGTATTTGTCTTCTGTCCAGTGCCTTGGCCAGAATTATTATCTGAGAGCTCATAAGAATAACTAATTAAAAAAAAAGAATAATTTTCTAACATGAAAACTAACATATTATTATTTAGGAACAATACTCAACTCTACAGAAAAGGAGGTAAAACAAGAGCAGATGACCACAGGTTCTTTGGTCCTGTCACACATTTGTTATTGCCCTAAAGCTGCTAACCTGATAAAGCATTGCAACAGCTTTTTAAAAGTACTACAAGAAGAAGAAGGAGAAGGAGAAGGAGAAGGAGAAGGAGAAGGAGAAGGAGAAGGAGAAGGAGAAGGAGAAGGAGAAGGAGAAGGAGAAGGAGAAGGAGAAGGAGAAGGAGAAGGAGAAGAAGAAGGAGAAGAAGAAAGAAGAAGAAGAAGAAAGAAGAAGAAGAAGAAGAAGAAGGAAGAAGAAGAAGAAGAAGAAGAAGAAGAAGAAGAAGAAGAAGAGGAAGAGGAAGAGGAAGAAGAAGAAGAAAAAAGCACCACTCAGAGGCGCTGGGGATTTAGCTTAAGTAGTAGAGCATTTGCCTAGCAACTGCAAGGCCCTGAGTTTGATTCCCAGCACGCCCCCACACAAAAAAGTACCACTCAGAGATGATCTTATTAGGAATGAGATGCCCTTTCAAATGTAGTATATATAGCTTGGGTAATCTTTATCCAAAATGCTTGAGATTAAAAGTGTTTCCCATTTTGGAATGTTGGCATATCTTAGGGATGGCAACCAAATTCTAAACACAAAATTCATATATGCCTTGTACGCAAAGCTTGAAAGTAGTTTTATAAAATATTTTTAGTACACCTGTGTACTGACTGCCACCTGTCATGCGTTCAGATGTAGAACTGCCACTTTTATCAACATGTCAGGACTCAAAGTTACCCACTTTTTGCAGGGGGTGGCTGGTGGTGGTGGTGCTGGGGATCAAATGTGGGGTCTTATGCTTGCTAAGCAAGCACTCTACCACTTGACCTAAATCACCAACCCCAAAGTTTCTCATTTGTAAGCATTTCAGAGTTCAGATTTTTGTATTAAGGATGCTTGATCTGTACTTAAATCAACAAACCATTACATTTATAGAGACAGGACAAGTGCAATGAAATAACAAAAGCAGTAACAATGGCCTAATTCCCTCTCTATTGAGCACAAAACCTACTGTAACCAAAATTCTTTAAATGCTGCTCTACTATCTTTAGAATTCTTACAAATTGAACATTTCACCAATATCCTCTAGTGGTTGTAACTATCAGTAGAAGAAACACTAATCGAGCACCATAAAGGCTCTTAAAGCAACTTACGATGATGAATCATTTTCCTTAGGGTAATCTTCATTCAGCTCTGAGCCAGATGATAGCATTCTTTTCCTCTTTTCAGTGCTATGGAGAACAGAGAAAAAAAGTTGTTTTTCAAAAGTCATAATTCATATATCATTAAAAATTATAAGCTAGAGGTTGGGGATTTAGCTCAGTGGTTAAAGTGCTTGCCTTGCAAGCACAAGGCCTTGAGTTTGAGCCCCGGCACCAAAAAAAAAAAAAAAAAACCTAACAGGTGTTGGGAGTTTAGCCTAGCAATAGAGTGCTTGCCTAGCAAGTGCAAGTCCCTAAGCTGAATTCCCAGCACTCCTCTACCAAAAATTAAAATTATATGCCAACACATACTCAAGGACAGGAAATCTGACTACCGTTATTTAACTTTCTACACCGTATTTAAATTAATATGCTATAAATATGCAGGCTCAAGACATGTCACTGACATAAACTATATAAGAAAATACTTGAAATTACCTACAAAAATTATTATATACTTTTTCCTTCTTTTCCTCCTCAAATTCCTAAAAGGCCTAAAAGGTACTTATTAACAATTATATTGAATGACTAAGTAAGAAACGTCTTTCCTACCGATTTTCTAATAACCCTGATCTAAGAGGTGTTGATGTAGCTGTCAAAGAAGGAATTGTCCGTGTGACAGTTATTCCACTTCCTGCTACAGTCTTAATGGATCCTCTACCTGGAGTACCAAGAACTTTTCGAAATGGAACATCATCTTTAGTTTCCAAACTTCCTCTTTTTGAAGCAGCCTGAAAGAATAAAGTTCACAATAGTTAAATTTTCAAATTAGCTGCAATACTTTTAAGACCAGTGATTTTCATGTAGGCAGCTTTAACAAAACAAAAAACAAGATTTATTTCTAGAGATTGTAGTCTAATTGGTCTTGGGTGACTCATTCATTAATGTGTATATATAATTCTTTTTTTGCTAGTGCTAGGGACCAAACTCAGGGCCTCTCACATGCTAGGCAAGTGCTCTACCCTTGAGTTACACTTTGGACCCTATACATAAATTTGATTTTTTGAGATGGGGTCTTGCTATGTAGTTCAGGCTGGCCTTGAACTCATGGAAATCCTCTTGCCTCAGCCTCTCAAGTGCTGGGATTACAGGTGTGTGCTACCACACCAACCTACATATGTATTTTTAAAAGCACTCCAGATGATCTGAATGTATAGCCTAGTATGAGAAATTGAACTTGACACTTAATTTTCATATAGTATTCTTAGAAATTTAACAATCCCACAGCACACCTGGAGGTAGAAAGCAAAAACTTTATTTGGAATAATCAATAAAAAAAGGACATAGTTCTAGTGATCAACATATGAACTATCTTTGGGAAAAAATATACACTGTTAAAAAGGAGTAACAAGGGCTGGGAATTTAGCTCAGTGGTTGAGTGCTTGCCTTGCAAGCACAAGGCCCCAAGTTCAATCCCCAGCACCGAAAAAAAAAATAAAAGAAGGAGTAACAAGGGCTGTGAGTATAGCTCAGTGTTAAAGTATACGCTTAGTATGCAGGATACCTTGGGTTTGATCCCCTGCACCATCATAAAAAAAGAAAAAAAGCCAAGCACAGTGGCACATGACAGTAATCGCAGCTACTCAAGAGAGTGAGGCAGAAAGATCATAAATTTAAGGCAATTTAGCAAGAGCCTCAAAATAGAAAAGGGCTGGGGATACAGCTCGGTGCTCCCTGGATTCGAACCCCAATACGAAAGAGAGAGAGAGAGAGAGAGAGAGAGAGAAAGAGAGAGAGAGAAAGAGAGAAAGAGAGAGAGAGAGAGAGAGAGAGAGAGAGAGAGAGAGAGAGAGAGAGAGAGAGAAACAATACTGACATTTGGTTATCATAATTTAAAACATCAAGTCACATGTACTCAACAACACAGTCATATGATTCCTGAGGGAGCTTCAGCTTCGAGGAATAAAATTAATGTATACAATGATGGAGAACGAAGATGAGAGGACAGTGACAGGAGATGAATCATAGAGTCTACCTGACACATAGCACTCACTGTAATATACTGGTGGGGAGGTACAGCTTTAGATGAACATCTGTCAGTTATGTTTTGTATCTCCACATTTATTTTACAACTTAGGCATAGTCACATATGCTGGTTATCCCAGGTACGGAGGAGGTTGAGGCAGGAGGACTGTGAGTTTTGAGGTCAGCCTGGGCAACTTACTACGATCCTATCTCAAATAAAAAGGGCTGGAAATATAGTCTACTAGCTTGTATAGTATTGTAAAAAAGAAAAAAAAGTTATGTTATTCTCTATGGAATGGAAGATGTATTCAATTACTTATATCTTAGTTTAGAAAGTAAAAAGTCACCTGGATGAATGGTTTAAAAAAATAACTTATTTTTAAATGGGTGACAATTTTCAAATTTCATGGTTGGGGATACAGTTCAGTGGTAGAAGGCTTGCCCATCCTGTACAAGGCCCTGGGTTTATCTCTAGAATTGAAAAAAATAGAATTATTGTTTGTAAATTAAATTGTGGCACATGCTTATAATCCCAGCACTCAGGAAGCTGAGGCAGGAGATGGTTGTGAGTTCCACCCTGTACAACACAGTATGTTCAAGGCCAGTCTGAACAACATAGTGAGACCATGTCTTGAAAACAAAAAACAAAAAACAAAAAAAGAGGAGCCACAGACTAAGAAGTTTCACTATCATTCCACCTACTCAGTTCTTCCACTTTCCATTCTCTACCCTTATAGTCTTCTATAGTTTCTCTGTACAAAAATCAATATTCTTAAAACATACAAAACCATCTATAATTTTTCATTCCTTTTTATTTAATGCCAGTTGTATTCCACAAAATTGATTTTATATTCCTACTAATGGGGATTATTTGTGTGGGTACATATATTTCCATCTGTTATATATGTTAATATTTACACATTTAGTATTCCCAGCAGTTTAAATTCCTACATACAACTGTGTGAATCTCAAAATAACTATGCTGGGTAAGTGAAGCAAGATTCTCCCTTTTTCCAGAAAAAACACACACAGATGCCAAGTGGATAAAACTCCAAAAGTACAACCGAGTCCATAGTGAGAAGAAACAAACCTGTGGTTGTTCCTGCAAAGGAAGGCAAGGAAACTTGTTAGGGTTATAGCTTTGTTCACCACGCTGTTTATGGTAATGATTTTAGGAGTGAAAACTGAAGTCAATACACTTTTAATTATACTTTAAATATGTATAATTTACTCCAGGCCAATTACATATCACTAAAAATGTCTCCCCAAAGTCTAACCTAAGAACCTAACAAAAGTTAAATCTTGTTTATTGCTTAGTCCAGTAAGTGACTAAGTAATCACCTCTCTACACTGCCAAATAAAACTAATACAATTACTTATACAAGAGCTTCAAAGTTTCTCTAACTTTATTCCTAGCTTCTCTTTGTAAGACATTTGAGATATAAGGACTGCTAAATTGCAATAAGATAATTTATTGGTGTACAGCAAGTTTCACAGGTTGCCAAATCATATGTATGAAAGAAAAACTATTAAAAATAAAAGATGTGTTATGTACATGTATCAATTCACTATGATGAATGTAATTGTTATGTACTGTAGGCATGTACTAACAGAAATAAATTAAAAAACTAAAAATAGATAAACATGGTGGTGCATGCCTGTAATCCCAGCATTTGGGAGGCTGAGGCAAGAGGATTCCCCCAAGTTCGTGGCCAGCCTGGACTACACAGTGAGTTCAAGGCCAGCCTAAACTACATAGCAAGACCTTGCCTCAAAAAACCAAAAATAAATAAATTAATGAAAATAAAATTAAAAAGCAAATAGAATATCTCAACAAAACATATAGCATAGTGTGAAGGCAAAAAGGCAAAATTCAGACCAGTTGTGGTGGTACATGCCTGTAATCCCAGCACTTGGGAGGCTGAAGCAGGAGGATTGCTGTGAGTCTAAGGCCAGCCTGGACTACACAGCAAGGCCCTGTCTCAAAAAACAAAAAAAAAAAAAAAAAAGGCAAAATTCATAATGTAGAACAGACCTAAAGAGCATAAAGATACTACAGCAAATGCTTGTAGGGCTGTTAGCAGATGGTATAGTATAAAATGAGTTAAACACCTTTATATGCACTATATCACAGCAACTCTTGGAATATTATTACTGTCTCAATTTTACAGATAGGTACTGAGACTTGATACTTAATGAATTTCTCCAGTGGTTCATAGCTAGCAAGTGGCAGCACCAAGCTTGAACCCACATCTAACTCTAAAATCATGCTTTTGAAAACTACAGTGCACCAAGGTTCATGATGCTGACCAGGAGACACCAAAGTTGTGCTTAGTAAAAGTGTATGTAGGAAGAGATGTGAAAAACTTTACAAAAATTTTCATGACAATGGTTCAAGAGAACAAGAAAGTGAAAATGATAAATCTCAACTATGTAGAAAATACCCTTGTAACAATGCCAGAAATATTGTATCATACAGGCTGAATTCTACTTTCTGCAACTACCCAGTATGCCTGTCTATAAGATCGTTTTTTTAAAAGCTAAAAAACATACCTGATTATCTGAGTAAGAAAGCTGCCTGTTGGTTTCCTTCTGTGAGGCCCTGCTGCCCAGAATGGCTCCAAAACTACCAGACCCCTGGGAAGGTTTCATGGCTGGTGATTTAAAAAAAAAAAAAAAAAAAAAAAAAAAAAAAAAAAAAAAAAAAAAAAAAAAAAAAAAAAAAAAAAAAAAACCAAATCAGTGAGCTTAAAACATCAGGAAAAAGATAACCAAATTTTTCTGATAGAATGTACATCTCCATGACATATACTAATAAAAACACAGAGCTAAAATCTCAAGCAAAAAAGTAAATAACATAAAAATGTAAGAATATGTAATGGATAAAATTTACAAAGCAAAAGGAAAATGCTAGAAATTCTATAGAATAATTGGTAACGAACACTACAGTAGAGTTAGTCACTATGGATCTAAGCAGCAGTGGCGAGCCTTTTAGAGCCTTCAATGATATAATGCCACAGTTTTGCCACCGCTGGTCCAGAACATGAATACCAACATTGGGTGCCAAGGAAACATGTCAAAAGAGATGACAGGTCCATCTCCAATAACACATACTCCAAAGCATCCACTACAGGTCAGTGTGGATCAATTGCAATGTAAACGTGGATTGAAACATAACATGGTACCCCATAAATATGTACAATTTTTATGCTTTTCTATCAGTTAAAAATAAATTTCGTTTAAAATTTTAAGTTTATTAAAGATTTGTTTCCATCTTTTCCTTCCATTCTTATTTCTTTTGTCCCTCTGTTTCTTTCCCCCTCCCTTGTTCCCTTTCCCATTTGGACATTTTCTTCCCTTTCCCAATATAATACATTTTAGTCTTTATTTACACTTCAGTTTCTCACACCAGAGAAACTATGAGGTATTTAAACGTGTGTGTCCGATTTATTTCACTTAAGAGTGTGGTCTCAAGATGCATCCATTTACCTAAGGGGGTGAGGGGAGGGGAACGGGAAAAAAAGAAGCAACAAGATATATCATGTACAGGTACAAATTTCCTATGAGAATGTTATCAATATGTACATCTAAAATGTACCATTAAAATAAAATTAAAATTTTAAGTTTATTAAGCAGAATAAATGTCTTTTATTCCAAAGAAATTAATGCAATCTAAAAATAATTCAAGGTAGTCTGTAAATATGAATTTTTATGTTGTTAAAGTATTTTAATTTAGTTTGCAAATTTCCCACTGATGATCATTTGGGATGTTTTAGGTTTTCAAAATTGCAAACAATGCTTAACATCTTTCACATTATCTTCTTGTACTAATGGAATGATTTTTGTAGTATAAATTCCTCAGAATAAAAATTGCTGGGTTAATGATATACGATCCTAAACTGACATTGCCACACAGTCTTCCAAAAAAATACATCAAAAAATATTTGATAAACCTATCGAATACATGAGCATCATCTTGTTTCCCCTCACATTACTATCAATGTGATAGTAAGAATTATTGAAGTTGAGAATTTCTTTATGATTAAAGGCTATTTTTCTTTCTGAAATTTCTGATTTGCAGGTTTAGTCCATTTCCTTACTAGGCAACTTTTTTCTTATCGATTTGTAAAATAAAATTTTGCATATCAATGATATTAACATATTACTCTGTGATATCACTCTAATATTTTCTTGTCTTTTCTTCCCCCCTTATCACAGACATTGACTAAATTTTTTACAGTCCAAGTTATCTATCTTCTACTGATTGTAGTTTGTTTCTAAATGATGCATGGGATGGAACCCAGGACCTTGTGCACTGTAGGCAAGCTCTCTAGCTCTGAGTTATATAACCTAGCCCTGATTTCAGGTCCTTTCTATCCAGAGATTATGATGGAATCCACTCCTTTTTAATACTATCTTCATCACTTTTTTACACTCAAATCTTTGATTGAGCTGACACCTATTTTGATGAAAGGAGAAAAGGATCCAGCTTCAGTATTTTCTTAAATGGTTAGCTAGCTGTTTTATTTATAAAGAACATTGTTTATCAAATTGTTAGTCTGTTTTTCCACTGATTTGAATGGCATACTTAAATATTAAAAATGCCTTATATTTTTCTAATTATTTTTATATTCATCATCTTACTCTAGTTCCTGCAAAGTATGCATCACCCTTGGGCAGCTAGACAACTAAACATAAAAGATTAAAATGACTTGCCCAAGATCAAACATTGAGTTCGTGTTAAGCACATGGCTAGCTACTTTGGTAACAGTAATCACTGGCTGAGTACCTATCATGTGCCAGTCAGGCTTAACATTCTTTAAAAACTTTGAAGTTAAGATAATACAACCTTCATTTTAGAGACGAGGAAACTGAAATTCAGTTGTTAAGTGATTGGCCCAAAATGACACAGGAAATAACAGGCAGACATAGGATTAAAAGTCAAAATCTGTTCAGGGCCGAAGTACAGTTTTCCATTACATCAAGTTGTTCAAGCGTGGCTTCTCAGTCTACTGCACTTTCCTGCTCCAAAGCTAACATGCTTTTCTCACATCAATTCTCAAGACAGTGATGCAATTAATATGATGGGTATGGTGGAATAAGACAAAAACAGAAATATAGACATAGTTCCTAAAATATTGTGAGAATTTTAAGTAGCATTCTACTCAATTTCTTGATTCTAAAATTCAGTTGTTTAGTAAACTGACACAGTCCAGATTTGGTGGCATAAACATACGAAGAGGTTCTAAATGGCAAACAACCACAAAAGTTATTTTGTAACGAGAATAATATGCCAAATATATATCGACTAAATACAAAAAGTACCTCTGGCTAAAACTTCCAGTACTACAGAGAAGTGGTAAAAGCAGGCATCCCTCCCTGTCTTGTTACTGATCTTAAAGGAAAAACTTCTAGGGGTTGGGGATTTGCTCGATGGTTAGAGTGCTTGCCTAGCAAGCACAAGGCCCCAAGTTCATCTCCAGCACCAAAAACCCCACAAACAAACAAATGAACAAACAAGAAACTTTCTAGTTTGTCACTACTGAGTATGACGTTAGCTGTATGGGCTTTTCACTTAAGACTTTTATTACACCAAAATGGTTTCCTTCTTCTCCGAATTTTTTGAATGTTTTCATCACAAAGGGTGGTAAATTTTGTCAAATGCTTTTCTTACATCAATTGAAATAACACACGGCTTTTGTCCTTCATTCTGTTAATGAGTGTATTAAACAGACTGACTTATACCTGAACCATCCTTGCATTTCAGGAATAAATCCTTCTTGGTGTACAACTCTTACTTTGCTACTGAAATCAGCTCTAATATTTTGTTGAGGATTTTTGCATCATTATTCATTAAAATTACTGGTCTGTAGTCTAGTCGTATTCTTTTTAAAACTGCTAATATCAGACCTTGGCATGATGAGCACTCACCTGCATGAAGTCTGTTTTGATGGACTGCATCTAGAAACAACCTCATTTCTTCTGCCTCCTTACTTGGTACTTTGTCAATAGACAAGAAGCTATTATCTTGTAGAGTTAACATTAGGCGGCTCTGCTTTGTTCCACTGGGTCGAAGCACCACATTTTTAATGTTATGACTTAGCTGATAAAAATAAAAAGGAAAATTATCTTATCATCAAACACGTATAATGAAGTATAATTTAGCTGTATAATGAATACTAAACTTTATACTTTCCCAAGTTATAATTCTCATACTTCCCTATAGAAATTAAATTTATCTTCACATAAAGGAATTCCTGTTTCTTGATATATTTAACTCAAAGATTTAACTTTATAAGATACAAACACTCACTACTAAAATTTATTTTATAGAGTAATACTAGCTCTCCTGATCTTACAGGCAGAGAATTCTGTATTTTCAGATACAGTTCTAAAGTTATACAAAGGATAAAAAATAGTCAACATTTTTCAGATTCTGGATGGTTAATACTACTATCTCCAGTAGAGAAAAATCAAATTAAATTAAGAGTCCTTTTTTCTTACATTCTTAAGATATTTGGCAAATTGTTTAAGTAGCTGCAATATAAAAAGAATAAAAATTCAAGCTACAAACCCTAAGAGATTCCAAACTCTTAAATACATCAAAAACAAAGCATTACCAATATTAAGAAAACACTTTTTGTTTTCTATTGTCTAAGAAGACTCACTTCACTTCACTTTGATCTCTAAAATCGTGAGCACCCTAGAATTTTCTTAGCTTACTAGTATCAATCCCCAGAGTTGGTTTATCTTGGACTCGTCTAGCTTTTGGAAATGTGCTATAAATACCTTTTATTTTTTCTCTCTCTCTCTTTTTTTTTGTTTTTTTGGTTTTTGGTGCCAGGGATTGAACTCGGGTCCTTGTGCTTGCTAGGCAAGCACTCTAACCACTGAGCTAAATCCCCAGCCCCCTTTTATTTTGTCTTGAATGAAATTTTTTCCACAGTTAAATGAATTAATCTTAAAAGTTTCTGCATTATCTAAATAACTTCTACCAGTCAGGTAGACAAATTCTCTAATATTCTCCCTCAACAGGCATACACAAAGGTTTCTAAAACTGCCTTTTGCTGAAGACGTATCCTAAACAGCATGAAGAATACACCTTTCATAATTTTAATTAGGGAAAATTGTTCTTTATGAATTTTTTGATAAGAATAAACAACAATTATACCAATTTATATTCAAATTTGGAGTGATATATTTATTTTTTGCTTTTAAGTAGGTCTTAAATTCATGCCCTTGAGTAGAAATTCTCTAGTAAAACACAAAGATAGGTAACATAAAGACATTTAGTCAGTTTACTATTTTTTATAGTAAGTTATAGTTAAATGTAAATAGGAAAATTTATTCACTAACAAGATGAGAACAAACCTGAACTCAGTCACTACAACAACTGAAAATCCCATCTTGCCCCACAATTTTAGTAACCACCCATGTAAGGACGGACTCTCAACTCTTTTTTTTTTTTTTTTTGTGCTAGAAATCGAACTTGGGGCCTTATGCTTGCAAGGCAGGCACTCTTAACCACTGAGCTGAACCCCCAGCCCCTCCCAACTCCTTTTTAAGTCCAGACTGCTTTGTTAGAACTCCAGGCCTATTTCCCTTCTGAAGTCCTGACATCTCAGACAATTCCTCTCTCTCAATATTCACACCCCAATATCTTCCTCCCTAACACAGAAGGCACAAAAAGCCTGACATTCTCTCAGAAATGGGATCTCCTCGAGGCTCTTACGTCTTCTTAACTATTCTTTCTCTTGCTTCTTCCACTACTTTTCCTTTGTTCAGGACTTTCATCTCTCATTTCATCTCTCATCTAACCTCCCACCACAACCTCCTGCATGCCTCTCCTAATCTCTCATCATGCAAAGCCTCCAAGGAGTAGGAATTTGAGACCCTTGGCTCCTTAAAACTTCAGCAGTCATGACCAGCAAGAAGCACTAAGCTCTTCAGCCTCTATTTCTGTCACTAACTACCAACTACCATTTACTTTGTACTGTATCTTATTTTATTTTAGAGACAGGGTCTCATTCTGTAGCCCAGGCTGGCCTCAAACTCACAGCGATCCTCCTGTCTCATCCTCCTGAGTGCTGGGATTACAGGCATGTGCCACAATGCCCAGCATTATTCATTTACTTTAAAATAACTTTTTAATTCCTTGAAAGTTGATTCACACTCACATGTGTGTCCATGTATAGAAATCACTTATGCCTTACCTTCACTATGTTTGGCAAACGTCTATTTATCCTCTAAATCCT
Source organism: Hystrix cristata (assembly GCA_004026905.1). NCBI lineage: Eukaryota > Metazoa > Chordata > Mammalia > Rodentia > Hystricidae > Hystrix > Hystrix cristata. The sequence continues at coordinate 85,949 of PVJO010000325.1, forward strand.
CAGGGTACAAACCACTCACCTCTCTGTGTTAGCTCAGTATCTTTGAAATATTTTTACAGCTGAAAATGCATTTGGTTACTCTTAACTTTGAGGGGAATGGTGTCTCATTAAGCTCTGTATTCTTAGCCCTTAGCACAGAATCCACAACTGTAACCTGCAGGTGGTTAACACATGAATGTTGAATGTAAACTAATCTAGAACTGAGAGGAGGCTGGAACTGCAAATATAATTAATCATCACACTCCTAATGCTCTATGTTTGCTTACCTATTTGAATATTCAGTGCTGATGTGGGCTGAAGACTACAAAAAAAGAAGAGTTTCTATTTGGGAAAAAAACTTTGGTTGTTGTTTGGTTTTGTGGGGGTTTGTTTTTGTTTTTTTGAGACATGGTTTCACTATGCAGTCCAGGCTGGCCTCAGACTCACAGTTCTCCCACCTCAGTCTCCCAAGTACTAGGATTACAGATGTGCACCGCATCTGGCTCCTTTCTTTTGCCGAGATGAGCCATTTGTAGCCGTCTGTATATTGACAAGCTACTACTGCTTCTATTACCCATTACTACCTGCAAGTTATTTAAGAATACCTTTGACATATAAGACCAGGAGGGGCTGAGGATTTAGCTCAAGTGGCAGATCACATGCCTAGCAAGTGCAAGGCCCCGAGTTTGATCTCCAGCGCCCCCCCTGCAAAATCAGGAGCAATTTATTTTCACAGTTCAATAGTAGAAACAAATGGAACTTCTATTTCAGATCAGATCCTAATATATTGTTCTTACAGAATTATTTCCCTTTAGGACAAATAAAATTTTGTATAATCTAATCAATATAGAATTTCAAAGTGCAAAAAATGTAAGACACTATGTTCTTAAATTCAACTCATATTAAGATGAATAACTTGACTGCGTAAGACAAATTAATATAGAAGTGAGAAAAATAATCTTTGTGTACCAATAAGATAATGACAATTTTTCAAAATTTTAGTTATAATAGTTAAAATGACCTTGAACAATCATCTTTGAATGGTCTGTACTATGACGTCTGGCAGGGTTACATAGGAAGTAGAAACTGGCTTTTGGAGAACATTGATAAATCTTCTTAAGAACTAACATGAGCCAGGTGTGGGAGTACACACCTGTAATTCCAACACTTGGGAGGCTGAGGCAAAAGGATCATCATGCATTTGAGGCCAACCTGCACTACACAGTGAGACCCTGTCTCAAAAAAACCAAACAAAAAAACTAACACTAATCCAAGCATGGTGGTGCAGGCCTGTAATCCCAGCTCTTCGGAACTTGGGAGGCTGAGGCAGAAGGACTGCAAGTCTGAGGCCAACATGGGCTACAAAGTGAGTTCAAGGCCAAACTGGACTACTCAGCAATACCCTGTCACAGGAAAAACAAAAAACTATTACCAAATCCTGATGAATGAATCCATCGTCTGTTAATGAAAAAAAGAGTAACAAAGCGTGCCCTAATGTCATTTTAAAAATAGCTTAGATATACAGTATCAAAACTCTTCTAAGTTCCTTCCCACTAATTTCTTTTCAATAATGGGGACTATTTCCCACTTTTTATTATTTAGTCAACAATGCCACTGAATAATTTATTAAATATATACACAAAAGTACTAGTGTCCTGGAAATAACAAGCAAGAAGGGCTACTATGATGCTTACTATGGTACAGAACAGCTCTTTACTAAAAGATGTATTCAAAACCCATTCCAACCATTCCAAATCAAAATGTGGTTAATACCTGAAATGTTCTTGGAATTCCTCCAGTATTATAGTGAACTACTAGGCTGACTTTATTCTCTTTTTCCACAATTTCAAAGGATCCTTCTTTCCATTTTGTAATCCCAGTTTGCATACTTCGAATTCTGATAGGTCCATGTATCTTCAGAGGAGACATATTTTCTTTAAAAATAAATTGCTTCTAACCAAATTAAAAAGCAAAAATACACCTTCACCTGACAGGTTCTAAGGAAGAAAAATAAAATAACAAGTCACAAGTTACTAGTGATTAAAATAAGAATTAATGAATCTTCTTACATCCCTTTCTCCATTTCAATAAACCATTTTTATAGCATTCTCAAAGGCCCTAATTAGTTGTAGAGCACAGGTAAGAAAGACAATGAAAGTAGGCACTCTCGTTCAGTGACTGCATCTAATCATCTTTAATTTCTTCTGTACATGTTCCCTTCTTTGCCATTTGTCCAATATCTGTCATGGGCACTATATTCTACATTATGCACTATTCATAACCGTATTGTTGCCAATAATGGCATGTTGATTAGAAATCAGAGAGATTCCATTCTCAGTGTAACTGTACTCATAGCAATTCTTTTCTTTCTTTATGAATGCTAATGAGTTGTGAATTTCAAATTTAAGTTAAAAAAAATTCAGTCATCTGACTCCATTTCTTAGAATGGAGTTTCTCACCAAACAACAAGGTATTCAGTCAGTAATCTAAACATAACCACATGTACAGAAGATATTGCATGATTAAAAAATTTTAAGAATAATCAAATTGGTTCAACTTCCATAATCATATTATTGAGAAAATCATTTACTTTCTAGGAAAAACAAACAAAATACCGTCTTCCTAAGAACCACCTACATTGATATTTAATATTGTTATTCCTGCAAAGAATTTTACCTTTGACAAAAGTTTTCTGAATGAACTTTTAATACTTGAAAATAACTTCCAGCAATGATTAAAGTTATTTAAGTCTTAGTTTTGTCAAAAGTCAGCAAGTAAATAAAATTACAGTAATAGCAGAGAATGTTGTTATTGTATGCTATATACATAAATGTGTATTCATCTAAAATTGCTAAACCAAATTTTATTTATACCATTTTCAAACCACGAAAAATACTGCCTCTAAAATGGATTACTGCATAACTCAACAAATTAAAAATCATTAAAAATTGTATCGACCTAAATAGCTCAACAAGAAATTCTAGAAAAGGCAGTATACAAGGGAAAACAATACTAGCTATGGGCCAGTTCTGTCACTTACTAACTTGTAACTTACTAACAATTACTTTCTTCAAGTATAAAACAAGAATAGCAGTGCTGGAAGGTAATGAAATAACACTTAGCAAGCACTTAACTGACAGCATTATTAATATTAAAAAATTAGCATCCACTAGCTGAATTTATTTCTATTATACCACTTTCTTCAAAGATCTCAATAAATAAGATTAACAAGAGTCACTAACTCAACTGCTTGTAAGAGGCCAGCCAGGTAACTACAATGACTTAGGTAAGTAAAATGTGACCAACCCGTCCAAATAAGTGAGTAGAAATAATGGACCTAGCATGGTTGGATCTTCTTTTTCAAGACAATGAAGACACTCATACTTTCATGTAAAACTTCCCATTTTAAATTTTGAGTAATGAATTCAAATTTACTTTGAAAAACTACAAGAGAGCTGGGCATGGTGGAGCACACTGATAATCCAGCACTCAGAAGGCTGAGGCAGGAGGGTAGTTGCCAGTTTGAAGCCAGCTTGTGTTATGCAGTGAGAGCCTGTCTCAAAAAACCAAAAATAAAACAAAACTCCACAAAAACCCCTCAAAAAGCAAACAAAAAAACCCACACCCCATCCAAAACAACAAAAAAACCTCTTCAAGGCCTGTAGTATACTATATGGGAAACAACGGAGAATAAAATAAAAAGATGTAAAAAACACTTTAAAGAGTTTTAAAAAAAAGTTAAAAAGTATTATGCAGGTGTTGGGAATTTGGCTTAGTGGTAGAGCTTTTGCCTAGCAAGCTCAAGGCCCAGCACTCCTCCAAAAAAGTATTACCCATTACAGATCATTATTATTCATTCATCTCATTAAAATTTTCTGAGTGCCCACTGTGACCAGATTTAGATACTAGTATAATTTGCTGGATATAAGAATTCATCAAAGTAAAAGACACAATTAACATTTATAGCCCTGTTAATGTCATTTTGTTCAAATTAGTAACTACAAAAATTGGAACAAACAATGTGTATTTGTAATACTTTTGTTGCAAGTAATTACTTGTGGCTTTAGTAGGTATATCTTTGACATACCCTGATTTGCAGCACTACAGAGTATGTGTTCCTCTCCTATCCCAGTTTCCTATGCCAGAAGTACCAGTTGTCTTTGACTTCTTTGTTGAAGATTGTCGGTATTAAAGTCAAAAGGTCAAAGGAGAGTTCTGTCGATTCTCCCTCCACACGCTTTTTAGACAGCTTTATACTGTCAAATCATCACTCTCATTATCCTCAGTAACTCTCCTTTGACCTCACAATAAAATCAAAGCTCACTAACATGATATAAAGGCCCCATGATCTAGGTGCTGCTTACCTCTCTGTTCCAAACCTTCAAAACCACCCACCTCAAGATATCCAGCCATCTCAACTACTTATAAATTCCTCCAAGTCCAAACATCCTTATGCCACTATGTACACACTACGGTCAGCTCTAGAGGATTTTCATGTATTTTGCCACTCCTAGACTCTCTTAATTTCTCTCTTGACTCTAAAATCAAGGCTCAATTTAAATGCTTAACCCTCTTTAATATATGTGCTGCTGAAGCAAGCACTCAACCCGCTTTAAAAATCCTCTCCTGGGGCTGGGGATTTAGCTCAGTGGTTAGAGTGCTTGCCTGACAAGCACAAGGCCCCAAGTTCGATCCCCAGCACCAAAAAAAAAAAAAGCCTCTCCTTACTACCTTTCCACTTTTCCACTTGTTCCGACTGTTTAAATTCTTCTCTTTCTGTGGCACTCTGTGCTTATTTACCTTCAATATTTATCACAGTTTATATAGACCATGTTTACTTCTTTTTGTTGTTGTTGTTTTTTTGGGTGCTGGGGATCAAACTCAGGGCCTTGTGCTTGCTAGGCCAGTGCTCTACCACTGAGTTAAATCCCCAGCCCCTAGACAATGTTTGTCTCTTTGTGTCTCTTATCTAGAATCTGCAACTTGAAGTGAAGGAATATGTTCTTTAAGCTCTATCCCTGCTGAGACAGTGTCTGATACACAGTAAATAAAAACTCATTGCTCAAGAATAATGAACAAATTAGCACTATCAGTTTGAATTAATTTGCTGTTAAAATATATAATAGCAGATACTAAAATCATAAATATCTTTTATATGGGCAGTGTAGGGTTATATTTACTAAATTCTTTATAAAAGTACTGCTGTGTACTGTTGTTACATCTTTTGAAGACTATGTACACCTGATCTAGGTGCTGCTTATCTCTCTGTTCCTAACCTTCAAAAACTCCCCCTCAAGATATCCAGCCATCTCAACTACTTATAAATTCCTGAACGCCACAAATGCAAAGCTGTCCTATTTTTAAAAGAATTCAACGGAAGAATAATCATTTATGGGTAATAATTAAAGACAGTTACAGAATGCTTTTTCTTTTTTTTTTTTTGGTGCTGGGGATCGAACTCAGAGCCTTGTGCTTAAAAGCAAACACTCTAACCACTGAGCTAAATCCCCAGCCTCTTTTTGTTTTTTTGAGACAGGGTCTCACTATGTAATTCAGGCAGGCCTTTACCTCAGGGCAATCCCCCTGCCTCAGCCTCATGCCCAGTCAGAATATATTTTTTTTAAAAAGCTGGTAAACTTGTCCAAACTAGGATTCATGTTAATTGTTCAGTGAAGAAACTCCACATTAAAAGTCATTATTTATTGCCAAACTCCTTCCCCTTTCCTTCCATGTCATTATTGGTCCAGGTGTCAACGTAAAAGGAAATACAAAACCTTATTAATTTAACATCTGCCTTATTAACTAAAATGCAAAGAGGGCATGGTGGCACATGCCTGTAATCTCAGCACTCAGGAGGCTGAGGCAAGAGGATCATCATCATTTTGAGGCCAGCCTAGGCTACATAGTGAGTTCAAGGATAGCCTGAAATACATAGTGAGACCCCGTCTCAAAATTAATCAATTGGCTGGGGATTTAGCTCAGTGATTAGAATGCTTTCCTTGCAAGCACAAGGCCCTGAGTTCAATCCCCAGCACCAAAAAAAAAAAAAAAAAAATTAATCAATCAATCAGAGATAGAGATTTCAAAGTTCATTCCAAGTATAGAAGAAAGCAAATACATTATCAATTACTTCTCTTTCTATTTAATTCTCTACACCTCTCAAACAATCTGATGTAGGATTTTGGTTAACTGTATAAAATTTTACTTTAGGGCTGGATGTGGTGGCACACGCCTGTAATCCCAGCACTCGGAGGCTGAGACAGGAGGATTGGAGCAAGTTCAAGGCCAGCCTGGACTACGTAGTGAGTTCAAGGCCAGTCTGAACTACGTAGCAAGACCCTGTCTCAAAAAACCAAAATAAATAAGTAAATGAAAATTTACTTTAGATATTGAACATTTTCTTAACCATTAATACCAGCAACCTTTCTTCTAAGGGAAAAAACCTTGAAAGATGCAGGACATAAAATTAACAGAATCAAAACAATAAAACGTTTAATCAATGCCCCAATTTACTCCAGGACCTGCTTTTGCACTAAATGAATTAACAATAACTACTTTTGTACATTCTTCACATTATCTACCACAGCTTGCCCTACTTGGAGGAAAAAAAAACCCCAAAATAAAACTCTGTTTCTTTTACACTATGAAACACGATCTAGTAACAGTCAAATTTTCTGTGAACCTAAGACAAAATTTCCTTGAACCAGATAATAAAATTAGCCAAGCAATTTTAGGAAGAAAAAAGATAAAAAGAATTATTCTCTACAGTTCAAAGAGATCTCTCCTTTTCCTAACAAACATCTTCACAATTAAAATTACTGTCCAAATTTGAATATTCCATGAAAGCTCGGTGGATAAAATTGCAAACATGTTTCCACACCATGTTCATTTATATAAATGTTCATACTTAAAATAATGCTTTGAAAACATCCTTATACAGAGGGCATTCTGTGGTAAAGAGAACATGCCAAAATATAAAACTATGATTACAAAACAGAGAAACTGTCAATTCTTGCCAAATGGCATACTCTTGGAAACACACATTCAAAATAAAAATATGACTTACTTTTCAGTGACTTTTACTGAAAAACCCTATGTAATAACAATTCACCTTTATTCTGATCCTTGTGCCAAAGGCAATGCACTCTTCTTGGGAAACTACTCATATTCTGCAGCTATGCCAGTTCTCCAGGAGCCATCAACTCAGCTAAAGAAAATATAAGTGTGCCTTTTTAAAAGAATTCAATACACAAATTAAAACTTTTTTTAAAAAAGGAAAGTGATCATTTACACAATAAAGATTAATCCCTCACATAGTTAAAAGCACAAATCAATTACTGAAAATACTTAAGATGACATGCAACGCACATGTGCATGATCAACTCGACTTTAGGAACGTATGTGCTGTGGAAAATGAGGGACAACAGGAGAAGCCTGTACCTTGAGCAACTTGTGTCCTGATTTACTTACTCTTGCTACATTTGGAAACTCAGAAATCAGTGCAAAAGTATATCCTTTGTTGACTTTATAAACATTGTTACACAAAGACATCTACTTCCATAATGTGTTGATACAAATTACCAAAGGTAATAAACACTGTTTTCACCTATCTTTTAAAGCTTTAAAAAATTGTTTCTTAATGTTGGGCCTCCTCAAGCCTGAATTTTTTTTCTGAAATTCTACCGAGCCATTTCTCACTGCCTACTTGAGTGGTATATAAATTTTAAACTCATCTGTTTATTCAGTTAAAAACACATCTATGAGTTACTCCAGTTGGGAGGCATAGTGGTAGGGATATAAATGAGAAGATACAGTTGATGACCTCATTAAAAGGTCCCCAGACTTCCGTATTTTTTGTCCTATCATCATTTAAGGGAAAAAATCTTAGCATCAGCTTCTATCTCATTCTCGTCTAACCAAAACCTAATTTTTTCGGTTACTACTCCAATTCAGAAACTCATACTTTTGCTATCACCCCACCCAATATGTATTATGCACCATTTACTAAGGAAAATGTTAAGAGCCACATATACATTATTTCACTTTTCACAATAACCCTAAAAGGCATTATGTCTATTTTATAGTTGAGGAACTGGTTTAAAGAGATTAAATAATTCATGCATCCAGAGGCTGAGATAAAGCTACATCTAAAACAAAACAAAACAAAACAAACAAAAAAAGCAACATCTAAAACCAGACATTCTTAACCACTGCCACAGTTCATACCGTCCCTATTTTCTCAGGATTTTTCCAACAACTGATTCTTTACACTACACTATCCTTTCTGGAAAATTTCTTTTGTTATTTCTTAGAGACTGGACTACACAATCATTGTCTCCTTTCTTTCCAAAGGCAGGGGACATGGCACACACTCAGAACTTGGGTACTCCAATGAAACAATACTCAGTAAATACTAAATACTTGCAAGTGATACTAATCCCCCCTCCCAAACATTTGTAATACTAGCTTGCTTCTACCTAGAAAATAAATTCAAATGCCTGCTAAACATTCATATACTTTTCTTTTTTTGGCAGTGCCGGAGATTGAACCCAGGATCTTCGCATTGAACTAAATCCCTAGCCCTTTTCACTGTTTGAAAGAAGGTCTCACTAAGCTGCTAAGTTGCCCAGGCTGGGCTCGGACTTTCAATCTTCCTGCCTCAGCTTCCCAAAGTGCTGAGATAACAGATGTGTGCCACTATACCTGCCTCACTTTCTATTTTTTATGCCCTATTTTTCAACATAAATTCTACACACACACACAAATTATTAACTTTCAATATTCCCCTCATCATTCACCAATAGCTGACTCGAATCGGGACTTTGCTTTATCTATTTATAGAAATCTCTCTTATTAGTCTCATAATTTAAGCCACTACTCTGATTTTCAAGGATTTTCCCAGTTAAAAAAATTCATTAAAATAAATATACAAGACAGATATAACTGAAGTATATTTGATCTAGATAAAGTTTATCTACAATTAAAAGTCTAAAATCTGAGCAATTTTATGATACAAAATGGGTAAAAGCATCCAAAGCTGGAAAACCATTTGTTTTCCTTTGATGTGTCCTTTAATTTGACTGCAGAATAAAAAGTGTTTGTCATGATATGACATGAATATCAGTAAGCAGGTGCTTACTGGTTCTTATGGCATGTTCCAGTTTACTTACTCATTTAACAAATTCTTGAGGAATAAAAATGAAATAATCACTATCCTATATCCTAGATTTCAAATAAATCATACAAAGAAATATATAATTAAAAGTTCTAAAAAATGATATAAAGTAAAATACGAGCATGATGAAACTTATGATTTAAGGCCTGGGGACTGAAGGCAAGAGAAAAATCAAGAGAAGGCTTTTCTGAGAAAGTACCACTTAAGTTGAAAACTGAAGAATGAGTTGAAACCAGGTATGGTGGCACATGCCTGTAATCCCAGGACTCTGGGAGGCTGAGGCAGGAAGAATACAAGTTTAAGCCTAGCCTGGGAAACTTAGTGAGACCCTGTCTTAGGGGAAAAAAAAAAAAAGGGTTGGGAATTTAGCTCAGTGTGAATGAAGGCTCTGGGTTCAATTCTTAGTACAACAACAACAAAAACGAGCTAACTGCGGAATAGTTGTGCTCAAACAGTGCAGGTAAACAGAACAGCATACACCAAGGCCCTGAAACAGAAAATAATCTGGTGTGGCTAAGGATATCAAAAGCAGTGGCTGGAGGTTAGAGGAAAAAAAGAAAGATGGTACAGATGAAGCTAGTAAAGCAGGAAAGAGACAAGTTACGTAGAGTCTTGCAGATCACAGTAAGGATTTTAAATTTACCCTAAATAAACACTTAGCAATGGGAGATCCACTGAGTTTTAAGCAAAGAAATGAGATGTTATTGTTGAATGAAGAAGTGATAATAGTTTGAGTTTGAGGTGAGTGGAAAGGAGCCAAAATAAGGTAAGCAGAATAAGGCAAATAAACCAGGCATAATGGCACATGTCTGTAATCCGGGAACTTGGCAGGCTGAGGCAGGAGGATCACCACAAGTTCAACACCAGCCTGGCCTACATAGTGAGTTCAAGGCCTGCCTGAACTACATAGCAAGACCCTGTCAAAAAACAAAACAAAACAAAACAAAAAACCACAAATAAATAAGGCAACTAGATGGAAAATTTGCTGAGGGTATTCACTTCACTATAACAATTACAATAACAATGCCTACTTGCCAATTTATGCATGCTATGTACTTACAATGGTTATTTTGTTTAATCAGGTGAGAATTCTTAATACTCCTGTTTTATAGATGAGACTACTGGGAGCCAGAGATTTGAGTCTAGTGTGGCTTACACTAGAAAACTGATAGGAATGGTGTACAAAAGTAGACTCCAGACATGTACTGGAAGTATAACAGACACAGTATAACTTGGGGAAGGTACAGATGCATTAGATGAAGAGGTCAATAACGCCTCTTGCAAGTTTCTACTCTGTGTAACTGAATAAATGGATATGCAACTTAATGAAATGGGACACAGGAGGATAAAGAATTTGGGTATGGGACTAGAGGTGCAGCTCAGTAGTATAGCACTTGTCTAGCATGTACCAGGCCTTGAACTTAATTCCCAGTATGACTAAATAAATAGAGTACAAAAACAAAGATTAAAATTTAGTTTTACGCAAGTGTGAAATCGCTAAGAAAAAAATCAAGTTGAGCTGTCAAACAGACAACTGACTAATTGGATATGGAGCTAAAAACAGAGAATAGGCTGCAAATAAAAATTTGTGTTCGGCTGGGGATTTAGCTCAGTGGTTCCAGTGCTTGCCTCACAAGCACAAGGCTCTGAGTTCAATTCCCAGCACCCCTCCCCCCCAAATTTGTGTCATCAGTGCCTAATTGAAATTTAAAGGATAGGGAAAAATGGAAGAACAAAGGAGGTCCACAACTGAACCCATTCATTCATTTTAGTTTATCTAACATCTCTCTCCCAGACAACTGGTTAGTTTTATGCCACTGAGCTTTTCAGTCCTCCAATTTTATCTTTCAGTAGAACGCAGCACTACACATGACTCCTTTCACCTCTTGCAAGCCTTCTCCCCTATGTCCAGTTATTTAAGCCTCAAGAAACTCTCAATGCTCCATCCTAGCTCTCCTTCTTTTCTATTATATTCTTTGGGTAATTTCATCCATATTCATGGCTCCAATCACTATTAACATGTCAGATAACATACATATACAGTATAAATACAATACATATCTATCCCTAAACTCGCCTGTGATCTCAAACCTAGAACATGCAACTGCCTACTTGACTTTCTTTCTTAGATATCTCCTCTAGCTAGAGTGTTTCAGGAACTGCCATCCCTCAGAAGACATTCGCCCAGTTGAACTTTTGAGAGGAACACTACAAAACCACTACAGAACAACTTTCCAAAACACAAGACTTTGTCACCAATTATTATTTCTATGCACCGATTATGAATTAAAAGAGGTGAATCTGACAACCTGATATGATGGCTAGATATGGGAAGCGGTCAAGTGCACGACAAAACTATAATTCATGCCTTTTAACGAGATGAAAAAGGGGAGGAAGAAGATGAAAATAGTCAAGACAGCGGATAAGTATCACGTCCAAGGCCTGATGGATGTGCGGCAACGGAATTCACGTGAAGAGCCAGCAGGCCTTTGGGGGGCCAGCGGTGGACGACGACAGCCCCAGAGAAAAAAGGACAGGTTCGGGTGGCGGGCGGAGCTACTGACAGCACAGACCAGGTCAAAAGAGAGGTAAAGTCGCGGCAGGACACCCAAGTAGAGTACCTGTGAGGCCTGGAGAGCGCCGAGGGGCTGGGGGCGGGCTAAGCGCTGCCGGGAGAACTCCAGAAGAGTGAACGCCGAGTGGGCGGAACGCAGGGGGAGGGGTGCTACGGAAAACGGCTCAATTGAGAAGCTACCCGGGCCGCCTTACCTGTGCCTGAGGGTCAGGAGACCCCCGACAAGCCTGCCGGAAGCAACAGAGTTCGCGCGGAGGGGGAGGAGCCGGAGAGAAAAAAGGAAGGGACCGGGAGCAAGAAGGAGCAAGCCTGCTCGCTCCCCCCAAACAGGGAAAGCGCCTGATGGCGGGAACTGTAACCACACGCAACCACGCACGCACGTACGCACGCACACTCGACGCCACCAGACCCGGCGCGTGCGCGCAAATCTTCGAGCTCCGCCCCCTACACCCTCGCCCCGCCCCGGCACTAAGAGACGCCTGACATAGGAAGCCCCGCCCCTACCGTGATTATAGTACGCATGCGCACTCTCCACTTCGCCCAATTTCGACCTCCCACCATTTCCCTTCCACCCAGCCCAGTTGGGCATGCGCAATTCTTGTTTTCCGGAGCCTGCTGGGCTTTTCCCGCTCTTCTCCGGCCTTTGGCGGAGGATCGGAGTTCACGCTCTTCTAGGAATACCTGCTCGATGCGGGAGGATGCGGGTACTAACAGGTCGTAGTTGTCACTTGGGTTCTCAATTTTAAGAGCCAAAAGACATTCTGCGACTTTAGGCCAAGGGCCAGGAGGCGGGAAGAAGTTGTGTAGGCGGGGTCAGGGGTGAGAGGTCAGAGGGCTGCGAAGGGGGCGGAGCGAACCGGAGGCGGATGGCGGCTCATCATCTTCCGCGGCAGAGGCGCTGAAACCGGGACGGGAGTCGGGCTCGTTAGGCTGAGGACAGAGAGGCGGCCCCTCCCAACATGCACAGCCTGGCGACGGCAGCGGTGAGTGTCCGGGCCCAGATCCCTTTCTCAGCCCCGCCTTCCGGCCTCCTCCCAGCTCCCTGTGCCGGGCCTGGAGTCCGGCTCCTGCCCTAGCCCGCGAGGCCCCGGCACCCTCTACGCCGCGCCTTGTCTGTGGTGCAGCCAGCCCCCACTTTCCTCGCCGGACGCCTCTCGCGGCCTCCCGCGCGGCACTTCGCGTTCTTTCGACGCCGGGCCTGGTCCCGCGCCCCGAGCGCATCCCGCGCGGCCCCTGCAGGCCATTCATTGATTCACTGCGCTGACCGGCAGTTTCAGGGCGCCAGTTGTGTGCTGGGCACCGGCAGGGATGAGAGGAATTCCATGATCAGTCTAGCGCCTAGGAACTCTTCGCCTAGGTACGTCGCAGCGGGAAGGAAATGGCTTCTGGCTCAGGCCCCTTGCTTCTCCTGTGGAAAGCCCGAGGCCCGGAGAAGTGCATAATTATTGCATCTGGTTGTCTCCTTTAAAACCCGTCTCGTACAACTCGTTTTACCAGCGTGGTATTTTAACAAGGAAAACAGACTCACTCGTCTGAAGTACCATAGCTTCTCATTGAGTTTAGATAAAGCCTAGACTCCTTTCTATGGCCTGCAAGGTCCTGTATGATGCGGTCCTTGCCCATCTTCATAGCCTTGTTTTATACTATTTGCTATTAAGTTCCATCCAAGCTGGCCAGCTTTGAGGCCCCGGTACATGTGCTTTCTGGCCTCTATACCTGGAATGTCTTACCTCTGTCGCCTTACACTTGGCACAGTTCCTCTTCTCTCAGGTCTGCACCTATAAATCTGCCTCATGATGGCCTTCTAATGCCTAACTTTTCTCTCAGAGCACTTATTTCTCTCTTACAGCACTGATCCTAATGTGTTAGTAGATTCTTTTACCTGTGTGTTGTCTGTGACCCTTCTGAGGGCTGTGATAGGGACCATGTGGGTCCTGTATACATGTTTTTCTCCAGTGCTGGGACAGTTCCTGGTACAAAGTAAGGACGCAAATACTTTGCTGGAAAGATTGGATCTTTGATGGAAAGATGGCACGAGGAAGATGAACGCTGAAAGAACATAGCCATAATGGGGAAAAGGGGTCATTTGATTTGATCACACGCTTCCGAAGGCCAATTCCATTTTTTCCCTTTCACTAAGGGAAAGAGAAAGTAATTTGAGATTTTTGCACTTTCAGGCAAAATAACATAATTACTAAATAGAGTACCCAAGATTGCCTCAATTGCCTTAACTTTAAATATAAACAATGAAAAATTCAGCTGTGACTAAGCTACAGAAAATCTTGCTTCTTGAAATTTGATCTGTCATCTTGTCGTTTCCACAGCCAGAGGTATCTCTGCCGCCTGTCATGGTGTTTCTAAGTTGTTGTAACTGTTCAAAAGTGGAGAGGTATTTTATAAGATTCAATTAAAATGATTATGATTTCCTTGGTGTTTTTTGTTTCTTCTCCTGAATTATACCTGTAATTTGAGAAGAAGCAAGTTGGATGATGTGTTTGCTGCAGGTATGGAATAGGCAGCTTGAACAAGGGAAATTCTTCCAAGGTTGGCTTGTCCAGCTCTCAAAATCTAATCATGCATGTATCACTTTTCCAGGTTTTGTACTGTGACACCAAGCCACTCATCCTTGTACATCCCTAGACTCTATCTGTTCCTTTTAAACAGCCATTAAAACTGTGGCACGTTACTTATAAAAAGCTGGTTGTGGTGGCTCTAGCCTGTAATCCCAGCACTCAGAAGGCTGAGGCAGGAGGATATCAAGTTCAAAGAGCAGCCTAGACTACAGCAGCCTAGACTACAAGATCTTGTCTCAAAAAACCAAAGAACAATAAAAAACTTGGTATGTTACTTATAATAAGTACTCAATACATGTTTCTTCAATTAAATTAGTGCTTTGCACTAATTTAAAATAGGAACTTTCAGATGCACTTTCACTTGTTAGGCTGATTGGAGCATATAGCAACTCTGACAAGCTCCTTTGTACCACTCATTCACTAGGATAGTTCATAAGTGATGAGACTAAAACAGAAAAAGCTGAGGCACTTTCTTTTCAGTCTTTCGTATCTTTCAGACCACTTCTTTTAGACCAAACTGCCTGTATTATTCTGATCTGGGTAAAATGATGGTATAATGTTTCATTCACTAGAAATTGAGAAGAGTTAGTATATGCAGCAGTGCACACAGTAACCTGACACTTAAGAGACTTTTGCTCAATAAGAACTTGTGTTTGTGTCCATATTTATCTTCTTTTGAAATAGCAAGTAACTCATCCCTTCAGCTGGGAAGGTAGAAAGTACTATCAAAGGAGAATATGATCACATCTGAATGCAAGTTGTAATTTACTAGAAGAATAACACAGGTACTGAGATAGTTGGAGAAGTATCTTAAATTTTGACTCTAGTATCTTATGCTAGAAATGCGTAATATACTAGGCTCTTGTTATGGAATATATCCCAATGTTTTAGCTACTGCCACCATAGAATATAATTTTCTTTATTAAATAGGAACAGATATCACACAAGATTACTCTAAAAATTAGTGAGGATAACAAAGTTCTTACTGGTTGACTAAGTTGATTCACTGTAAATGACTAATTCCTGCCTCAATAAAGAAACAAATTACTCCGTTATAGACCTTGGCAATTGCTTCAGATTAATAGATCTTCACGTGCCATAGATCTCCTGTAGTGGATGTTATGCTAGTAAAACAGCCAAATGTGAACCTTTAGGAGGTGCATTAGATTATGCATTTTTAAAATTTTTTCATGATTTCCACTGGCAATTCTAGCATTCCTAAACTTTATCCATCTAATGAGCACATCATTAAAAATGTTTACATTTTTGTTGTTAACGCTGTGACTCCCTGATGCCCTCATTGGCAAGTAGAAAGAACTACATATACTCACTTGGAATCTAATTCACTGTCTTCTCCCCAGTCATTTTTTGAAGCTTTAAGTAAATTGCTAGCTTTTTTTTTTTTTTTTTAAGAGTAGGAATTTTATTGAGAGAGAGAGAGCTCCTGAGAGACAGGAGGGGACCCCAGTGGGTTGCCAACGAGCCCATCCTTCAGGGGAAGTTTTATAGAGCAAAATTGTGAGGCGGGTACAATGTGTGTCAAAATGATGATTAACCAATAATAGTACAAGTGCTAGCTTTTCTTTGTTTGTTCACTTCCCTTTTTAAAAAAAATTGTCTCAAAGCTAGACATGGTGGCACATGTCTGTTATCTCAGCACTCAGGGAGGCTGAGGCAGGAGAACTGGGGGGAGATACCGGACATCAAACCACCCCCACCCACGTTCTTTTTACACAGGGCTAGCTCAAACTTGAAATCCTGCCTCCAGAGTAGCTGGGATTAGGGACTGTGCCCAGCTTTGGCTCTTATTTTATAAATTTATGAGGATATTTAGCCTAATTTAATATTCTTAGCGCTACTTAAAAAGAATATAATTTTTCGTTTTTGAGGTGCTGAGGATCAAAACCAAGGCCTCGCACATGCTGGGCAAGTTCTATACCACTGGCTACATTTCTAGCCCTAGAAAATGTTTTTTATTAGAATATCATCACCTTAATCCTCAAAGCCACATGTTGAAGCACCTGTAAACTTGGGAAAATAGCCTCTGTTTCATCTAATTCTATTCTTTATTCACTGTCACATCTTTATTGGTAGGAAAACAAAGCCATTCTAGGCCCATAAAGTTATATTGATAATTTGGCTTTTTTTCTGAGACATGGTCTCACTGTGTAGTTCAAGCTGGGGTTGCCCTCACTGTAGCCCACGCTGGCCTTGAACTCACAGTGATTCCCCTTGCCTCAACCTCCCAGAGTGCTAGGGTTACAGACATGGTCCACCATGCCCAGATGTGACCTGTATATCTTAATTGTGGTGGTTAGTTGGATGTAGAAATTCATCAAAATTCATTGAAATGTACCCTTTAAATGGGTGTGCTTTTATTGTATGCAGATTATACCTCGATAAAATTTATGTCCTTCTCTTCAACTGAGAACTAAATAAAGTACAGTAATACCTTAGTTAAATGAAGGCTTGTTTGCAAACTCTGAATTGTGTGACAGACACAACCATGACCATCTTCCCCACACGAACACAAATGCAGCCATCTTCTCCAAAATTGTAAAACAAGTTCATAAACTGAGGTACCACTAATTTCTAAGATTTCAGAGCTAAGACTGGCAATTATTTAATACAGTTCCCCTCTTTTAACATTTTAATAAAGTCGAAGCGTACAAAGTTAAATGACTTATCTAGGTCACACAATTCTGGAAATGACTCAACAGGGTTTTGAGCCTTTTTGGGCTCACAATCCACTATGCGTTCCATTTATGTACTACATACATAGTTGCATGCAAATTGACTTTTTTACTTTGTAGGGTGTTCACGAATTACCTAAAATTATTTGTAGATTTTTTTGTTTTTGCAGCTGTATTTTTCTGAGGAAAAGACTCTAGTTTTCATTTGATCCTTAAAGGCTCTGGTCTCAAAAAAAAAAAAAGTTACCTTTGCTCTTAATGGTCATTATTATGCAATTGTAGTGTTTTTAAGTTAGGTAATTTCCAATAGGGAAGTCATAGGTGAATTTGCTTATCTACTGCTGGGCAATATTGCTACTTCACTGAGTTTCATATTAGTTGCATCCTGATACAGAAATGTTTTATTAAATTGAAAATTAAGCTGGGCATAGTGGCGCGCGCCTATAATCTCAGCACTTGTGAGGCTGAGGCAGGAGGATTGCTGTGAGTTCGAGGCCAGCCTAGGCTAACGTGGTGAGTTCAAGGCCAGTCTGAACTACATAGCGAGACTTTGTCCCAAAGCAAAAATAAATAAATAAGTTGAAAATTAAAATTAATTAAAAATCAAGAGAGTTATAGCACTGAACTAGGAATCTTTACAGATTTTGTTTTTTTGTTTTTGTTTGTTTTTGAGATAGGATTTTATGGTGGTGCCTCAAACTCCTGGACTCAAGCAGTCCTCTTGCCTTCCCTCCTTAGTAGTTGGAACTACAGGTGCATGGTACTGTGCCCAGTTAGGTGGTCTTTAAGAATGGAGTAGGAGGGCTGGGGATTTAGCTCAGTGATTAGAGTGCTTGCCTTGCAAGCACAAGGCCCTGAGTTCGATCCCCGGCAACAAAAAAAAAAAAAAAAAAAAAAAAAAGAAGAATGGAGTAGGAATAAGGAGGGAATCTGGCCGCTGTTATCTATCCATAGTTTCACTGGTTGTAAAATGAGAATGATAACTATCTTGTACTCATTAAATAAAACTATGTTTTGTTTTATTTTTAAAAAAACCTGTGACACAGTTCTGCCCTTGCCAACCTGACCCCTTTTTTCAGTTCCCATCCCCTTTGAGGAAGATGTTAATTTTTAGATTCTTCTGTTTTTGTAAAAGGTATGCCCGAATAACCCTAAGGTTATGAGAGTAAGAAACATTTTGAGTTTTAGTTATTGCCTCTAATGAGATGGTAGAGTTGGGTTTTGATATTTTACTTAAGGATGATGTCCAAAATATTTTACCAATTGGTAATACAAATTAACATATATGCGCAAGGCCCTGGATTTGATCCCCAGCACCACCAATATTAATAATAATATATGAACCAATATATAACTGAAAGTTAAAATTTTATTCTTCAAAACTAAATCCCTATGTATGTTATAACACTGCTTATTGGCATGCTTGCATACATGCACTTGCATATGTGTTCTGGTGGCTATCACTAACTAAATTATGCTCCCTTCTGAGCCATAATGTGACATCAGAAATGATCTCAAACAGTTTTACCTGGCTTTTCCATTAAAGTGATATTTATTAAGTGCTATATAATCTCAGTGACTAGAGAAATTTCTCTTAACATCCATGATATTTGTGATGCTGAGTTGAACTAACAGAATAATTTTTCTCTGAGATTTTCGTGTATTTATTATTTTGTCTAGGTCAAAGTAAATAGTTTATTAGAAAGCTTCTTTAGAGGCAAATAATAAACAGCAAAGAAGTTAAGCCTACGGGTTCAGGCTGGAAATGTAGCTCAGGTAGAGTGATTGCCTAGCGTGTACAAAGACCCTAGATTTGAACTGTAGCACCACCAAAAAAAAAAAAAAAAAAAAAAAAAAGAATATGAGCTATGTCACCAGACCATCTGGGTTCAAATTCTGGCTTGCCATTTAGGTTTTAAATAACTTCCCTGTGTGTGAGCTCTGGAAAAGGAATATGGGGAACCTGGTGTAAAGAGCCATGGTATATTAACCGGTAGCTCCCAGGGAAGAGTAGGGGTACCAAATACAAGTCACAGACTGATCTTATTGGAGTTTACTTATGTTGGTGTATGTTTGACAGACTTTCTTTCTTTCTTTCTTTATTACCAAGACCATGTATTGGTACATTGTATACATAATGATCACATTCATCATTGTTACTTTGTACTTGTACATGATATATCTTGGTTCCCCCTCCTTCCCCACCCCTCCCTTCCGCTCCCTCACCTTTCCCTATTTACAGCAGGTTTATTTACATTTTTCTTCGATCCCCAGCACCAAAAAAAAAAAAAAAAAGTAAATATTTACATTTTTACGTTTTTCCCTTTTCCCCTTTCTTTCCTTTTCCCCTTCTTTTCCCCCTTCTCCCTTTCTAGTTCTCCTCTCTTTTGAATGTTATCTTCCTTTTACATAATACCTATTATACTTCTTTGTCTTTATTTACACTTACTGTTTCTCATATCAGAGAAACAATTCAATGTGTACTCATGAGTGTCTGATTTATTTCACTTTTAGAGAGGATTGACTGGAATGGGTTCTAATGAGGGCTCTCATTAGATTGTGATATTGTTCCAAGAGGCCGTGGGCAGGTTTCCTAAAGCTAAAATTTAGCATGTTTCCCCCGATCTTTTAAGGTGATACACTATAAATAGGCACTTCCAAAAATACTATTGTTTTTAAGTTGAGGGCCTATGATCAGAGCATAAAAGGGCAAGTGTTTAAACCCTACTGCTTTTGCTGTTGGAGTAGGGGGAAAGAGTTACCATATCTTTAGCATACTGTTGCTTTAGGAACCTTTGATTCCTTGAGGAACATCACCAGTGGGAGCTACAAAACAGCTTTTAGCAGATTACCGTAAAGGAAGGCTTAAGATGCATGATATTTCAGTCCATTTAGCCATCTTGTGGTTCATTGTGTCAGGCAAGTGAAAAGATATTCATCAAGCTAAAAGCTTGTGCTCAAGCTCCCATTTATAGAAGGCCATTATTCAGATTGGTAGAATAAATCTGAGTCCACCTTGAAGTCTGTCTTATACTTTGTTCTGTCCTTCCACAAAGTAGTTCTCTTAGGCCATCAGTCATCATTCTGTTACAATAAGATGGAGTGGAGACTTGTAAATACTGTGAAAAGCTATGTAATATGGTTCAAAAAAGCATTGGATATGCAGCTTCGTACTTGGGTGAATTGAGCAGATTGATTCAATTGAGTACGAGTGATTTCATCTGTGAGTGTAGATCCCCTTTTATCTACCTAACACTCTTATTCCTCATGATTTAGGGAAAATTACATAAGGAATTATTGAGCATAGGGATAAAATCATCATGAGTTTGTGAGAAGTTTATGGCTTAGAGGTAGCAGTTGTAATGATTTTTCCAATATGCCATTTTATTTTCCAGATAAGAATAAGGATCTTAACCAAGGTTACAAAGCTATTTGTTTGGCTAGTATGAACGATAATTGAAATGCTCAAAATCTATATAGTTCCTACATAAATAATGAGTGTTCTGAAAGGAATGAAGAGAGAGTGTGTGTGTATGTGTGTGTGTATTCTTTCCATGTTGTAGGAATTTTCTGCTCCGTGGAGTGGGGGGATGTGAGAATTAATAAGGAGAAATCAGTAATAGTGAGGGAGGGTACAATTTTTATTTTTCTGCCTCAGAAACTGTTATAGGCATATGGTTAAAAATAAGTTTAAACTGTAATGAACCATTAAGACTCCCATACAGATCTCCAACTTTGGAGATAACTAAAGTTTCTTGTGTGTCCTTCTAGAACCATTATATGTAAATATATAAGTATGTTTATGTTTATATTAATGGGAGCACTATATATGTCATCCTGTACCTCTTTTTGTTTTTTACTTAGTGTCAGTATATAAAAAGCTATCTCTTTTTGGAGGGGATGGGTTGTTTTGTTTTTTTGATATAGGGACTCGCTATATAGTTTAGACTGGCCTTGAACTTCCTATGTAGCCCAGGCTAGCCTCCAACTTGGGACATTCTTATGCCTCAGCCTCCCAACTGCTGGGATTACAGGTGTGCACCACCATAGCCAGAGCTATCTCTTTCAAAAGACTGCACAGGATTCCATTATAAAAACATGTACCAGTATGTATTTAACCAGTTCCTTATTGATAAATGTGCTCGTTTTCTGCTTTAAAAGAACGCAATAGTAAACATTGTGGTATGTCTTCAGTACAACCCAAGTATACCTACAGGAAGAATTCCTCAACATAAAATTATTATTATTAAAGGATGTGAGTATTGATAACTGCCAAACAGATTGAATTGGTTTTACATCAAATACGTGTATTTTTAAAAGTCCCTCTGGAATTTATGAAAGGTACATTCTCTAAAGTACTATTGCAGGGTAAGACTTGATCTGATTATAATAAACTCACACTTACTTTCTTTTTTCCCTAAAGCCTGTGCCTACTGCACTGGCTCAAGTGGATAGAGAAAAAATCTATCAGTGGATCAACGAGCTGTCCAGCCCTGAGACAAGGGAAAATGCTTTGCTGGAGCTAAGTAAGAAGCGAGAATCTGTTCCTGACCTTGCACCCATGCTGTGGCATTCCTTCGGTACTATAGCAGCACTTTTACAGGTGGGTTTATATCCATGAGTGGCAGTTCAGTCATCTTCACATACAGTACTTTTTTTCCCTCTCTCTTTTTGCTCAGGTGATTTTGAAGACTTTAGAAGGATGATTCTTTAAATATTAACATTTCTATTTTAGAAAACTGTAAGGTGTTGAAAATGTGGGTTTTTGGAAGGGGCTATTGGGGATCAAACTCAGGGCCTTGGCTTGCTAGGCAAGCTCTCTACCACTGATCTAAATCCCCAACCCCTGAAAATACGGGTTTTTGGATCCTACCCAAGAGATCAATTTAGTCAGTCTTGAGTGGGCCCTAAAATTTGTATTTTAACAAACAGATGATTCTGATGCACATGGTGTAAAGTCTCACTGAGAAACAGCTTTGAGAGTACTACAATAGATCTATATAATATGTGAAGAGTAAGGTGTAAGGAACTGCAATGGATAGTCTGTCTGAGGCGGGAGGACTAGCTGTAGGATTAAAAGTGGGGACACTTGTGCATTAAAGAATAAATTACTGAAATTTGATTCAGGACAAAATGGTTGTTGGTGGGAGTAAATTAAAATAGTATAATCCCAGATATCAAGATAATGGAATGGTCATCCTTTATTTTATCTCCCTGCTTTTGCAGTTGCTAATGAAGCTCAGACTTCTTTACGAGTCACTGTGATTGATTTACTATTCATTCTGGCCAGCATTCTCATCATTATTTAAAGCAAGATGCTGATGAAAGGAGAAATTATAAAAATATAAAAGTCCGTATGGTGAATTGACAGAGCAGCAACAAAATCTAAGAGGAAGTGTAGGTGACTACAGTTGGTTCTGTAGATATCTTCCTAGAAGCCAGGTGTGGTGGCACGTGCACTCTGGGAGGCCTAGGCAGGAGGATGACAAGTTCAAGCTCAGCCTTGGCAATTTAGCAAGAGCCTGTCTTAAAAATAAAAAAAGGTTGGGGAATGGAGCTTGGTGTGAAGGTCGTGGATTCAAACCTTAGTACTACAGGGAGGGAAAAAAAAAGAAATCTTCCTGGAGACACGTGTAACAATGTCTTAGTCAAGTAGTTTGCAGTCAAAGGACAGGAACAATGTTTATATCTGCTCCTTTGATAGTTCTTACAGGCCAAATGAAATTAAACAGGTTTTTTTGGTTTGTTTTTTGCTTTAGTGCTATGGGGATTAATTATATAATTAGTTATTCCTTGTTGATCTGGTGCTGGTTTTCATTTTTTAGGAAATTGTAAATATTTATCCATCTATCAACCCACCCACCTTGACAGCACACCAATCTAACAGAGTTTGCAATGCTTTGGCGTTACTGCAATGTGTGGCTTCACACCCAGAAACCAGGTAAATGCTTTTGGTGAGTTGGTGGGGCTGGGAGTTTACATTTAAGACTGTCATAAGATTTTGCTGAGTAGTAAGAGGAAGGGTATGTAGTCGGACACACGTATGGGTTTAGGTATGAATCTTCAGGACTCCTAACTTTCTACCAGTTCTTAGCAATGAATTTTTAAAAAGCAGTGTTCACATCACAAGAGAGGTTGTACCTGTCAGGCATATAGCCACTTCTTGAATCTGTGATACACCATGGTGTGACTGGCATCATTGACATTTTTAGCTAGATCACCGTGATAAGAAGAGGAGGACAGGAGGGAACCATTCTATGCATTGTAGGATGTTTAGTAGTATCTCTGAATAAGAGTAGCCCTCAATATCTATTAGTTTTGACTACCAGAAATGTCTCATGTTCTGTAGGGGATGATGCGCCCCCACCCCCCGAATTTGAGAGCCATTGGCCAAGACTGATGGTCAATAAAATTTTTTTCCTAAGGTTTCCTTATTCTGGCAGTGTTATAGGCCTTACAGAATTAAAGAAGTATGAATGTTCAAGATCCTTAGAAATCATATTGGTGCACTGAATGTGATCAATTTTTTTTCCAGGTCAGCTTTTCTTGCAGCACATATTCCACTTTTTTTGTACCCCTTTTTGCACACTGTCAGCAAAACACGTCCCTTTGAGTATCTTCGGCTCACCAGTCTAGGAGTTATTGGTAAGTGATTAGGGTTGTTTTGCAAGCCTGAAATCCTCATTCTTAATAGTGGTCTAAGTTGGATATTTTGACTTGCTGCTGGTGTCTTACTCATTTTTGTCTTTGAAGTCGTCTCATTCAACACTGTATTATGCGGGAGTAAGAGTGTGAATTTGGGCTTCATTTTTTTCTTTTTAAAGGTATTTCACTTTTGAGCTATTATGTCATAGCTTCAGACGTTCTCCTGCTGTTTCACCTAGTTACATTTTTTCATACTCAAAAAATATTTTTTCATACTCATTGTTTGTGTGTACATTTACTATGGGGAATGTGGGTGAAGTACCTTTTACTCAAGAGAATAATTTATCAGCTCTTTTGGGTCTCAAATTCCTGGGTGAAAAGAACAGTCTTTAGACTTATAGAATGTAGTACATTTAGGGTTTCTTTTCCAAATCACCCTTCCTTTTTCTATACCTTTTTCTCACAGTCTTTTTTCTTAGATACTGATCAAAATGTAAAGGTATTGATTACTCAAGGCTTTATTTTGTTGGATTATTGTTTTAATGCACAGCCAACATTCACTTCCTATGATTATAAACCATGAATCATGAGATATAATTTAGAAGTTTGGTGTTTTAAGACATTTCTCAATGTCTCTACTTTTTTTGTTGTTGTTGTTTTTGGTTCTGTTTTTGGTTTTTTTGAGACAGAGTTTTGCTATGTAGTTCAGGCTGGCCTTGAACTTGTGGTGATCCTGCATCAGCCTCCCAAGTGCTAGGATTACAGGGGCGCACCATCATGCCCAGCACATTTTACACTACTTTTAAGGCATGACCATTATCTCATATACTTCAAAGAATGTTAATTGCTTTTTATGTCTCCCCTCAAGTGGCACCTTAATTAGAAACTTTATTCCAATACATTCTTTTGTGCTTTTAAACTACTAGAATTTCTCATGTGGTGTTTAAAATATCAACATAATTTCAGCAAAAGAAAACCCATCCTTCAGCCAGGAATGGTGGTGCACTTCTATAATCCCAGCACTGAGGCAGGACAATCACTGCAAATTAGAGGCCAGCCTGAATTACAGGGTGAAACTCTGTCTAAAAAAAAAAGGAAGCAAAGAAAGAAAGAAAATAAATCCTTAACTGACTTACAACATCCCACTTTGCTGGTTTTTTGACCACTAGTGGACTGATGCATTTCTAAAGCATTAAGATACAGATTGGGGTGAGGAGATGAAAAAACCATGATACTTAGCCAATTGTCTGCCCGTGCATATATTTTCAGAAACTCAGTTTCCTCAAGTCAACTGAGGGAACAAGCAGAAGATGACTACTTGGTTCAAAACATTTTACTTGCAATTCAGGTGTTGTCATATAAGTTTGAGTATGAATTAAGTGATACAGAAGAAAAATTAGAAAATACTTGCAAATGAAAATAAAATATGAAAATGTCTGGGATGTAGGTAAGGCAAGGCTTGGGGGTTATTTATTTATTTGGTTTTTTGAGACAGGGTCTCACTCTGTAGTTGAGGGTGACTTTGAACTCACTGTGTAGCTCAGGCTGACCTCAAATTCGGAGCAATCCTCCTGCTTCAGCCTCTCAAGTGCTGGGATTACAGGTGTGCGCCACCATGCCTGGTGAGAGTAATTTGTAGCATGAAATGCTTATACTAGAAAAAGAAGCAAGTTGAACCAAAGCAAACCAAAAAAAAGAGATTATAATAAAAAGTTGATATTTAAGGGCCAGGCGTGATGGCAGATGCCTATAATCCCAGCACTTGAGAGGCTGAGGCAGGAGGATTGCTTCGAGTTTGAGGCCAGCCTGAACTACATAGCAAGACCCTGTCTAAAAAACAAGACGCTAGAGGGCTTGGGGATTTAGCCTAGTGGTAGAGCACTTGCCTTGCAAGGACATGGCACTGAGTTCGATCCCCAGCACCCCCCTAAAAAACAAGATGCCAGCACCATTAAAAAAAAAACCAAAGAAAAAAGAAAGAAGCAAAAGTTGATTCTTTAGGGAAAAAGTCAATAAAATTGGTAAAACTAAGCAGACATAGGATGGAAAAAAGAATTCATATTACAGAATAGGGAAAAAAATTACAGCTAGGGATGAGCATACATTATTAGAGACTACAAACATCATAAAGTATAATAAAGAGTACGTCTAAGAACACTTAAAAATTGATAATATGTAGATGAAATGGAAAAATTCTTGAAAGTCACTATTTGCCAAATTGTACTCAAGAAATAGTAGGGGGCTGAGGATTTAGCTCAGTGATTAGAGTGCTTGCCTTGCAAGCACAAGGCCCTGAGTTTGATCCCCAGCACCACACACACACACAAAAAAAAAACCCAAAAAAAGAAATAATAGATAACCTGATTATTAATTACTTTTATGGTTAAAAACCTTCCATCATAGAAAATTCCAGGCCCAGGTGGCTTTACTGGAGAATTGTACCAAAATTTTAAAGAAAAAATAAGCCAATTCTATACAACTTTTCCAAACATAGAGAGGAAGGAACACTTCTGAACTCTGCTGAGATTAGCATTCCTGTGATTTAAAAAAAAAAAAGAAAAAGAAGGCAACAAAGCCGAGTTTGGTGGTGCATGCCTGCAATCCCAGCACTTGGGAGGCTGAGGTAGGAAGATCACCTGGAGTTTGAGGCCAGCCTGAGTTACATAGTGAGAGCCTGTCTCAAAACAAGCAAGCAAAAAGCACAAGGCCCTAAGTTCGATCCCTGGCACCACCCAGAAAAAAGGAAAAACAAAGATCTCAACTCTGGAGCTGAGGATGTAGATTACAGAGGTAGAGTGCCTCCATAGCAAGCACGAGACCCTGGGTGTGAAACCCAGTACTAGTTTTTTTGT
Source organism: Hystrix cristata (assembly GCA_004026905.1). Classification (NCBI taxonomy): domain Eukaryota; kingdom Metazoa; phylum Chordata; class Mammalia; order Rodentia; family Hystricidae; genus Hystrix; species Hystrix cristata. Next base: position 112,441 of record PVJO010000325.1, read on the forward strand.
TTGGTTATTTTTGGTGTTTTGTTTGACTCTCCTCAGATTGTTCTGTAGATTCAGAGCAATTTGAACAAAATCCTAGCAGGATTTTTTTTTCCTAAAAATTAGTAAGTTGGTTACTATGGACTAAACTGTATCCTCCTAAATTTTTTTTTTTTTTTTTAAATAAGTATCCTTATAAGCAGAGACTTCAGAGGGCTTCCTCTCTTTCTGTCCCTGCCATGGGAGGACACAGCAAGAAGGTAGACTTCTAAAAGCCAGGAAGAGAACCCTTACCAGCTCTCTTGGATGCATTGGACAGCTCAAGGAACAGGCATTTGTTTAATAGAGCTCTGCCAGGCGTGGTGGTACACACCTGTAATCCCAGCACTGGGGAGGCAGAGGCAGGAGGATCCCTGTGAGTTCGAGGCTGAACTATATAGCCGAGACCCTGTCTCAAAAAGCCTTAAAAAAAAACAAAAGAGCTCTGCTTTCCTGTATACAAAACAGAAAAAATATCACCTGGTCAGCATTATCCCTTGGTAATATCAGGGACTACAATTGGGATGAATTTTAGGAATCAGCTTATTTTTTTTTTTTATTTTTTATTTTTTTAGCTTATTTTATAGATAAAGAAGCAGGCCTACATAGCTGGGCGTGGTGGCACATGCCTGTAATCTCAGCACTCTGGGAAGCTGAGGCAAGAGGATTGTAAATTCAAACCTAGACTAGGCAACTTATTGAGATCCTATCTCTAAACAAAAAAATAAAAATAAAAAGGACTGTGGAGGGGGCTGGGGATTTAGCTCAGTGGTTAAAAAGTGCTTGCCTTGCAAGTACAAGGACCCGAGTTTGATCCCCAGCACCAAAAAAAAAAAAAAAAAAGGACTGTGGATTTAGCTCAGTGAAGACCCTAGGTTCAGTCCCAGTACCACCAAAAAAAACCAAAAACAGAGACCTACAAAGGCAAAGTAACTTTATCGAACAGGTAAACTAATTGTAGAGCCAACATTAGAATCTAGGTGTGTTTCTTGTTTGGAATTTTTTCTGCTGGTTGTGCCCTACAGTGTTTGCACACTTTGGGGAAAAGACAACCAGAGGGTAACATTTTTTTTATGCCTACTTTAAAGTAGGATTCTGACTGGCACTGTTTCTTTGCTACCTGGGACTATGCATTAATACCGATTGATACAGAATGATCAATACTGTATGTAGTCAGTGTAGTCCTCTCTTACCTAAAGTGGAGAATAGACCTCAGTGCTATTATTGTAAGATTATCTAACAAGAATGTTAGAAATGTTTAGATAACTAAACTACTGCTAACTACATGGTGGACCAGTTTGGTCCCTCATCTTCTAGTGCTGACTAATGAAGTCAGTCTGTGGTTTTCTTTCTCTTTTTTTGTTGTTGTTGTTGTTTTGGTTTGCTTTGGTTTTACATGGGTATGAATCTGATTCCTGGATATAGAAGCTGCAGTTTGGACTCTATTAGTTAAATTCCACAACTTGCTTGGAAGTGCTGGCTCTAAAATTTCTTTTTCCATATTTTCTTTAGGGGCCTTGGTGAAAACAGATGAACAAGAAGTAATCAACTTTTTATTGACAACAGAAATTATTCCTTTGTGTTTGCGCATTATGGAATCTGGAAGTGAGCTTTCTAAAACGGTACATTCTACATTTTTTTGGCTTTTGAACTGCTTTTTTTAGTCTAGGATCATTTTCTGCCTGTATTCAGCTTTTTGAACCTTCTATGAGTATTTTTCTCTTGAATAAAAATGTTATAAAGTGATCATTAAAAAACCCAGATCTGGGACTGGGGATTTGGTTCAGTGGTTAGAGTGCTTGTCTTGCAAGCACAAGCCCCTGAGTCTTGAGTTCGATCCCCAGTACCAACCCCCCCCCCAAAAAAAAACCCAGATCTAAAAAAATTAAAAAAAAAAACACACAAAAAAAACCCAGATCTAGCCAGGCATGGTGGTGCATGCCTGTAATCTCAGCACTGTGGGAGGCTGAGGCAGGATGACCACTGCAAGTTTGAGGCCAGCCTAGGCTACATAGTGAGTTCAAGGCCATCCTGGATTACATAGCGAGACCTTGTCTCAAAAAACCAAAAAAGGAAAAAGAAAAAAAAAAAAAGTACTTTGTCATATTGTCATATTCATTGTTCTCCAGTCACTTTCAACTTTTGATCTTCTCAATTCTCTACTTTGATTGTAATTGAGTATCTCTTCCTAACAGCATTTTCCACCCTCTCACTGCTTTTCCTTCATCAGATAGATAGGATTGTGGTTGTTAAGCCTCAAGGAGAATCTCGGTTTGATAAAGTGATTGTGCGTTATCACTAAATTCAGAGCATTGAAGTAGTTTTTGCTCTCCAACACAGCTTTATTCGTATCTGTAAACATTCATAAATTTTAAGTTCTTAAATTGAAAAGCTTCTGTTCACTCAGATTTTCTGAGATTTGGGTACCTGGCACGATTATACTCCAAACATGATGGTACATAGTTCCAACTACTGATGAGACTGAGGTGGGATGATGACTTACTTGTACAAGTTTGAGACCACGCTGGGTGATATAGTAAAACCTCATTTCAAAATAAATGAACTACGTTTTGTGGAGGTTTTGTTTTGTTTTGTTTTGAATTTTGAGACAGGGTCTCATTAAGTCATAAAGTTGTCTAGGCCAGGCTTGAACTTACAAGTGTGTGCCATCATGCCCACATAAACTATTCAATTTTTATGTTGAAGAAAATACGATGCCTAGGTGAATTTAGAACGGGAGACTGAAAGATGTGGTGAATATCTTTTTTTTTTTTTTTTTTTTTTTTTTTTGGTGGTGCCGGGGATCGAACTCAGGCCCTTGTGCTTGCAAGGCAAGCACTCTAATCACTGAGCTAAATCCCCAGCCCTTGTGGTGAATATCTTAAATGCAAAAAAATTTACAGTAAAAGACACATTGCTATTAATCCCCTCAGATTACTCCCTGCCTTCAAACACACTTACCATTCTTGCCACTTTGTGAAGCAGTTTTGGAAGTCCTCCGTCATTGAGTGTCTTTTATAAGGTATGTTCTTGACAAGTGCCATCCAACAAAAAATCATGCTCATAAAAACATTCCGGCAGTGATGGCGAACCTTTTAGAGCTTTCAGTGATAACAAACAGCCCGCTGCAGCACATGCACCCCAGCTTGACCACCGCTGCATGCCGGCGTGTCCTCATCCACCTTACTCAGTGCATCTGGCACCGTGTGACTTCTAGGTCTTCCTCAAAGTCAAAATGACCACAAAAGGTAAATAGTTTGAGTCAGTTCAGGATATCAGGGCAGCCACAACTAAGACATTCACAAGAAAGGACTTCCAGAACTGCTTCAGAAAGTGTCAAGAATGATGGGATGTGTTCAAAGTAATTTAAGCACACACTGTACTTTACGGTCACACCTCATATACCCCAGAGATTATAGTGATTATCTTGGAATAGTGGGATTACAGAATTTAACTTTTTTCCTTACCTATATTTTTATAATTTCCTACAGTAAACAATTTGATTATTCCCTGTTCCAAGTACCCCCATTCTAATGATCCCTCCCATTTCCAGTTGTCCATCCATCCTGTCTCTAGGTTTTCGGCCTTTGAATGCCCAACTAGAATAGCTCCCATATCTTGCCCTTTATGGTTAATAGTCAGTTTCTGGCTTATCTTTCTTCCTTTGTTCCATGTAAGCAGAGACCCTGTCATGTTCACTTTTTGTATGCAGCACTTTATTACACCTTGTTTATAGTAGACACCCAATATAGCTAAGATCCAGTCTCAGGACTGCTGTGTGACATAATCATCTGTGAAATATTTTAGAAATATAAATGTCCAGGTCTCACCTATAACCTACAAAATCATTCTCTGGGATGGTAAAGTTTAGTCATTTGTGTGTGTCTGTGTGTGTTTAAATTTCTCTAGGTGAATGTATAGTATAACTATTTTGTAAAGTTGTTTGCCAGAATCACTAAAGCTAAACATAAGCCTAGCCTATGACCCAGTAGTCCCACTCCATATACCCAAGAGAGATGGGCTCTCATATGCATCAGAATATATATTAGAATGTTTATAGTGCCTTTATTTATAAAGGATGAATTTCTTATAGTATAGTCACAAAGTAAACGCTCATTAATTTAAAAATTTGAACTACTGCTGTATGTAACATGGATGACTCACATGCATGATGAATGAAAGAAACCAGATACATATGAGTTGGTACTGTACGATTTCATTTAAGGACATTCAAGGACAGGCAAAGCTAATTAGTACCAATAAGTTAAAATGATGGTTACCTCTGAGGTGTGGATATTTCCTAGGGAAAGGTACAGGGAATGCTAGAATTCTGAGTTGCTGGAAAGATTTTAATCTTATTTCAGTACACAGGTGTGTATGTAGATAAAAACTCATCAAGGAATGCTTAAGAGCATTTACACACTTTACTGTGCTTGTTGTATTAGCCTTGTGTTCTTTTATTTTTTAATTTATTTTTAACCAAGAACATGTATTGGTACATTGTACATATAATGATCACATTCATCACATTTATTTTGTACCTGTACATGATGTACCTTGGTTTTCCCCACTCTTCCCCACCCTTCCCTTCTGTTCCCTCTTTCATTATTTACAGCAGGTTTGTTCATATTTTTCCATGATTTCCCTTTCCCTTTTCTTTCCTTTTTTCCCTTCCTGCTTTTCTTCCTCCTCTCTTTCTAGTTCTCTTCTCCTTTGTATATTATCTTCCTTTTATATAGTATCTACTACACCTCTTTGTCCTTATTTAGAGTTATGGTTTCTCATATCAGAGAAACAATTTGATGTGTACTCATGAGTGTCTGATTTATTTCACTTAACAGTAGGTTCTCAAGGAACACCCATTTACATACAAATTACTCTAGCTTATCCTTCTTTATGGCGGTGTAGTACTCCATTGTGTAGAAAAACCACATCTTCCTTAGCCATTCATCGGCTGTTGGGCATTTAGGTTGTTTCCAAGACTTAGCTATTACAAATTATGTTGCTATAAACATGGTTGTGCATATATCCCTGTGGTATGATGATTTTAATTCTTCTGGAACGATCCCCAGTAGGGGAATAGCTGGATCAAATGGAACCTCTAGTTGTAGTTTTTTGAGGAATCTCCATATTGATTTCCATAGTGGCTGGACCAGTCTACATTCCCACCAACAGTGGAGGAGGGTTCTTTTTTCCCCACAGCCTCGCCAGCATTTGTTATTGGTTGATTTTTTCATAAATGCAGTTCTTTCTTGAGTGAGATGGAATCTTAACGTTGTTTTGATTTGCAACTCTCGATTGACTAGTGATGTTGAACACTTTTTCATATATTTATTTGCTATTTTTATTTCTTCATCTGAGAAATGTTTATTCATTTCGGTTGCCCATTTTTGGATTGGGTCTTTAAATTTAGGAGGTTTGATTTTTTTTGAGTTCTTTGTATATTCTAGATGTTAGACCTTTGTCTGATGGATAGTTAGCAAAAATTTTTTCCCAGTCTGTGGGTTTTCGCCCTGCTCTGTTGGTGATTACTTTTGCTGTGCAATAACTTTTTAATAGCATATGGTCCCAAGCACTGATTATTTGTATTGTTTCCTGTGCAGTCTGGGTTCTGTTCATAAATTTTTTGCCTACCGCTATGTCTTCGAGGGTTCTTCCTATTCTGTTATCCAGTAAATTTAATGTTTCTATTTTAATGTGTAGATCTTTGACCCACTTCGATTTTAGTTTAGTACATGGTGAGAGGCATGTATCTAATTTTTTTTAAATTTTTTTTTATTATTTTTACCAAGAACATGTATTGGTACATTGTATACATAAAGATCATAATCAACATGGTTATTTTGTACCTGTACATGATACATCTTGGTTCCCCCCTCTTCCCCCCCTCTTCCCCTCCCCTCCCTTCCATTCACCCACCCCTCCCTATTTGCAACAATGTATCTAATTTTAGTTTTGGCATGTGGCAAGCCAGTTTTTCCAGCACCATTTGTTAAAGAGGCTATCTTTCTTCCAGTGGGAGTGTTTAGTTCCCTTGTCGAAGATGAGGTATTTGAGTGTGTTTGGAGTTGTTTCTGCATTCTCCAATCTATTCCATTGATCCTCAGGTCTGTCTTTTTGCCAGTATCATGCTGTTTTTATCACTGTAGCTTTATAGTATAGTTTTAGGTCGGGAATCATGATGCCCCCTGCCTTACCTTGTGTTCTTATAACAAATTACCATAAGTTTAGGAGCTTAAAATCATATATTGTCACAGTTTTGGAAACTACAAATCATTTACACTAAGCTGAAGTCAAAAGTGAGTGAGCAATGTTTCCTCTGTAGGTTATAGAGGAGATTCCCTTTCCTTACCTTTTCTGGCTTCTAGAGCTTTATTCCTTACATTCCTTGGCTCCTGGCTCCTTATCCATCTGCAGAGCTAAGCCAGCAGTTCAGAGATCTGAATCATGTTCAGGTCTCTCTGTCTCTCCTTACATTGCCTTCTCTTTTGTCTTTAAATCTCTCTCTCTGCCTTCCTTTTTTTTGTTTTTGAGACAGGATTTCACTATGTACAGTAGTTTAGGCTGGCCTTGAACTCACCGTGTAGGCCAGGCTGGCCTCACCCACGGCTATCGTCCCGCCTCAGTCTCCTGAGTCCTGGGATTACAGATGTGCACCACCAAGTCCAGATAACCTCTCTCTTACAAGGAAATTTACATTTAGGGCCTGCCTGGACAGTCTCTGCCTAAAGATCCATAGGCTCATCTCCTTTGTGCCATATAAAGCAACATTTGCAGGATTTGATGATTAGAACCTGTCTATTCTGCCTACCACAATGTTATACCCCAGTAAAATAGTAAAGGAATTTCCACAATTGATTCTGTGGAGCAGCCAAGGAAGAGAATCATTGTGATAATTGCCTGATTGAATTAACCTAGTATTTTAAACTCTCTTCTGTGTAAAAGTTAATGACCTTAAATTGAGGGGGGAAATTGAATCTAGATATAAGCTTTACAGCCAGAGTTTTATTATTGTTGGAATAATTTTCAAAGAGAGGCTCAAAATGGAAGATCTCTTAAGAACAAACCAGGCATGGTGGTGCATACCTATAATCCCAGCACTCCGGAGGCTGAGGCAAGGAGGATCACCGTGAGTTCCATGTCAGCCTGAATGACACAGCAAGACTCCCTCGGCCCCCCCCAGAAGTCTTTGAAGTACAGAAAAGACTTATTTTCCATACTTGGAAGAGGTGAAGCACTGCTGAGTCTCTGAAAAGAGAAGAGAAGAGGATATAGTATTTGAATAAGGTTTGGAGCTCAACTCTGCCACTTAGTAGCTTTGCCACTTGGGACCTTAACCTGGCACATAGTAGGTGTTCAATAACTGAGAAAACCTCCAGCTTTCAGAATCTGATAATTACCTAGAACTTCTCTCTCATTTTATGTAAAACGAGAGTAACAGTATGTACCTCATAGGTTTATTGTGAACATAAGGCATGTAAAGTCTGCAGGAATAAATGCTGACAGTATGGTAGTATTTATTAACTTTTTGTATTATACATATATAGTAGAATGAGTTGTATGAGATAAATAAGGGTCTCTGCTTACTCAGTTTTCTGATTGATGTTTATACCTGGGAAGATGAGTAGACAATTGGATAGTAAATTTGAGCAACTTTTTAAACTTGTTTTACTCCAGGTTGCCACGTTCATCCTCCAGAAGATCCTCTTAGATGACACTGGTTTGGCTTACATATGTCAGACGTATGAGCGTTTCTCCCATGTTGCCATGATCTTGGTGAGTTCCTTTGTTTACCCCGTTTGCAACTGCTGTACTTCTGATTATACAGATTAGACCCTTTGCGATTGGCCCTGGAGCAGCTACCATCTACTAACTAGAAATAATTTTAGAAGCTTCTGTAATGGTTTTTGAACAATCTAATCTCTGATGTCAATTAGAATTACATTACATTTTATTTTTTTTTCCCCCTACCCCCTTCCTATTTTGGGCAAAACAGGGTAAAATGGTCCTGCAGCTATCCAAAGAGCCTTCTGCCCGTCTGCTGAAGCATGTAGTAAGATGTTACCTTCGACTCTCAGATAATCCCAGGTAAACATTTACAGGATTTAGAGGACTTTAGGGAAATATTGTGCTGAATGTATTCCCTATGTCATGACATAGTCCTTTGTCTTTAGGAAAGGGAAGGTATTTAACTATATTTAGTTTGACTGGAACAGAACTTAAATTCCTTTTAAAATCTACAGTGCAGCTGGGGATTTAGCGCAGTGGTTAGAGTGCTTGCCTTGTAAGCACAGCGTACTGGGTTTGATCCCCAGCACCAAAAATAAATCTAAAGTGCTAAATTTAAAAATCCATCAGAGTTGTATCTTCCCATTGTAATTATCTTACATTGGATTTCCAGAATATAGATTTACAATTCCAGGGGAAGCTTTATGAGGCCTTATTCCTGTGGTTTGGCTTTCAGTGGATACTCAAAAGGGTCAGAAAGAGAAACATATTTTCAAACATCTCTTTAGAAAGGACTATGGCCTACTGGGTTCTTAGATTATTTCTAATTCTCTGATTGCTGTGAGGTCATTGAGTTAATTGCTTTATTTCTCTATGTTCATACTCTTTCTGCCAGAAATCATACATTGTGGATATAATGCATTTTAGAAATGTTTGACCTTCTGCTTTGTAAATCCATAATTTATGCTGAAAGCCATTGGCTCAGCTTTTGACAAACCACATAAGAGTGATTTCTGTGTTCCTAGGAACAGGGATAACTTGATTTAATATGAACTTAGTCTCTTGCCACTAAAGTTATTCAAGCCTTACCTATTTCTTTTGGCCATTTTGTCCTGTTCTTCAGTAGTTTCTGCTGCCACCAAAGTTGGAAAATGTGTTTATTTAAAATTCTGCTTATCTGAGTACAAAAACTTTAACTTTGTTTAGAATAGCCCTATAAATGGTTAACATTTACCTTTTTTAGGTTTTCAGATTTGACTTTCTGCTGTTCATCATTTCAAAGAAAATGAAACATTTAAAGTTCATCTGGGGATTGGGGATTTAGCTCAGTGGTAGAGTGCTTGCCTAGAAATTGCAAGGCCCTGAGTTCGATCCCCAGCACCCCCAAAAAATAAAAAATAAAAATAAAGTTTTTATTTATTCTGATATGCTGCTACCATAGTTTGTTTTTATCATTCATCTCTTATTAAGGTTTTTAAATATAAAATTGAAACAATTTCTGTAAAGACATAAGTCAATAAGTTAGTATAGAATGAAAATTCATTAGTTTATCACATATAAGTAAGGTCACATCTGCTGTTAATGGTTTTTGGAATATTTCATTTACTATAACTCATCTATTTTTAACATGATATTTTGACATTATTGATAGTAATAAATCAGAAAGCAGTTTGAACTGAAGTAAACTATTGTACCATTTTATTCCATTTTGCTTTTGCATGAGATTCTACACTGGGAGATCATTCTGAAAATCCTAGAGATCTTTGAGTCAATGTCTAATATAAGTTTAGAGAATTTTTAATGGCTTCTTAATATAATTTGACAGAGCCATAGCTTCCCACATACTATATATTTGTGTCTAAGAAAGGGGCTCTTCCCTAGCCCCCAAATCTGGGTTTATTTGTTGGTCTCCCTGGTTGGTTTGTTTGTTTCTGATGTAGGGCACGTGAAGCACTCAGGCAGTGCCTCCCTGACCAGCTGAAGGACACAACCTTTGCCCAGGTGCTAAAAGATGACACCACCACGAAACGCTGGCTTGCACAACTGGTGAAGAACCTGCAAGAGGGCCAGGTCACCGATCCCCGGGGTATCCCCCTGCCCCCTCAGTGATCCTCCCCTGTCTCCTTCCACTACTCCCCCAAGTTGGGGAAGGGAGGGGGAACCATGAGGAAAACAGCTCAGGTTTTATCGCCGACCGGGAATAGACACCCTCAATGCTGAACTGCACTGGAGAAAAGGGGCAAGATGCCCCTGCTGAGGTGTATGGGCTGCCATCTCAGGCTGCCTTGAGGACCTGGGCTCCCTTGGCTACTCCCAGGAAATGGGCTCCTGATACAGCAGTCTGCCACCACAGCCCCAGAAGGGTGTCAACACCAGCAAATGCTGTATTTGCAGCATACCCAAGATGACCTGGCTTCCCCTTCTCTGCCTCGTCACTGGCAGGGAGGGGAGATGATGGTGATAGCAGCAGCACTCTAGGCATGGTGAGCGCCTGGGACCAAGCCATGTGGCGTTTTTTACTTTGCCTTTCTGGAAGACTCAAGATGTGTCTCTTAATTCTCTCTCTCAGTATTTGTTTACTTTGGGGTTTTTTTGTTTGTTTGTTTTTAATCTCGGAGAGAGGTATATTAGTGGACACAAGCTGTAATTTTCAGCAAAACTTTGTCATTTGGCACTGTTTACAAGTCTGTTAGCTGCATAAGCTCAATAAAAAGTTGGTCTGGGCATTACATCCCCTCTGGCAGGCCAATAGCTGCATCAGGCTGTTGGGAGGAATGGGAGGATAGGGGAGAGATGTAAAGCCAAAGGACACAGGAACCCACATCCTGTTTCCCTCCTCTCATTTTTCGACTCCTAGTCCTGGGTGCTGGGAGGACCTTAACTTTATTTCCGGCTTTAGCTGCTAGCTTTTCCAAATCTCAGTGATTTTCCTTTTTTCACTTCCCTCCTGTTAAACTTAAAATACATGTCTTAACTCATCCGGCTATTCTGAAAGGGTATTATATTGTGTCGGGGGCGGGTGGCAGTCTTCAAATTCAAGTCTTCAAAGATATATTCCGGTTGACCTTTAAAAGGGAGATAGATGCCTGGGATTAAGGTGCTAGGTCACCTGATCCCATTCATTTAGTGTGAATTTCAGCACCTCCATCTGTCTGCATAATTGTACTTGAAGCAGTATTAGCTGAACGGGTTTATTTTATTCACATGTAAGATGGAGGACTGGACTCTGCTTGCTCAGTCTTTTTTTGTCTATGAGAATTATAGGGTTGTCACTAAAATACTTTTCACTTGTTCATATTGTGTTGGAAAATTCTCCTTCCTTCTCCTGAGCTTAAGATTGTTCTGTTCACCATCCACAGGCTTGACCCGAACCTCCTATAATCTGCCTTGCCTTCCCTAGTCCTTTCCTGTTAGTACCTGCTTTCTCTCATCCCCATCTCCAGTCAGAGATGGGATTGCTGGTCCAGCTCTAGAGAGGAACCAAGTCTTTTCTGTTCACATCTCATACAATTGAAGATGTACGTCTCTGAACAAATTTGAGGAGGATCTATAAGGGCAAGTTCAGCAATCTTTGCAGAGGCAGTATTGCCAACCCAAGGGCTCTTTCAAGCCGACTTTCACAAAGGGAGCCGGCCTTGTTAGTTGGCTTCTGTCTCGTTAGAGCCAAGAAAGTAGTAGTTAAATAGCCTAGATGTAGGAAGGGTAGAATAAGCACTTATTCCTCTACCTTCCAAAATGAAGAAGAGAACCAAACCTGAAGAAGAGAGGTCTTGGAGAAAGCAGAAACCAGCATGGACTGGATAGACATCTTGACTTCCTTCAGCCCACAGCGTGTGATCTGGAGAGTCCACCTAGGATAACCCTGATTTTTGACAACCGCCTTCCTGCTGAGCCAAAGTTTTCTCATTCCCCCTCCACTGGGGAAGCAGCTGAGGCCCAGGGCCATCCTCCCTGGGAAATTCTCTCTCCATCTTTTGGTGCATTGGCCATGTTACTGTGCCAATAGTGTCTTAATTCTCGTCCCATCTATTCTCAGCTGACCTTGGAACCCACAAAGGAGTTGGTGGGGGAGGGGCAGAATGGGTATTCCTCCTTGTGGTTGGTCTTGATGTTTTGTGTATTGTATAAAGAGACCCCTCCCCTTATTTTGTGTTTTCCATCCCTCTCACTTCCTCAACAGGACTGAAATAAAACATGCTTCTGTTTTTGTAAAAATAATTCTTCCTTTTAAATGGAGATGTTATTCTGTCAACAGATATCCAGGCACTTTGTTCAGGTGATCCTTGTGTCACACCTGCTTATGCACATACCCTGCCCTACCATGAGTGTAAGGGTGGTTCCTATATGGATAGGTCCTTTAGGAGCCTAGAAAACTGCAGCTGATACACAAAAGCTGTTTGGGAGGCTGGGATGGTGCCGTTTACCTGACAGATAGTCTCTTGCAGCCAGGCATGGTGGCATATGCCTGTAATCCCAGCACTCTGGGAGGCTGAGGCAGAAAAATTGTAAGTTCAAGCCCAGCCTGGGCAACATAGCCACATAGCAAGATCCTGTCTTAAAATAAAAAAGGGCTGGGACGTAGCTCAGTATGAAGGCCCTGAGCTCAATCCCCAGTAACACCAAAAAGAAAGAAAAGATGTCTCTTGCAGGAATGGGCCTTGACTTCCGGCTTTCTTGCCAGTGAGTGGAAAGATGTCTGTGAGAAGGTGATGCATCTCTGGAGTTGAGGATTTGAGCACATCTTTAGAGCTGTTTCCATGCCTGACTCTCAGCAAGACAATTCCAGCTTCTTTTTTCAAGGGCTTTAGAAGGCTTGTGAGTGTTTCAGTGGTAGAGCAAGGAGAAGCATCAGTAGCCTGCAGAGCACACCTTCCTTGTTGTCTACAGGGGGTTCCTCAGCTCACTGTTATTGTTGTACAAAGGTTGGGGAAAAGGGACACAGAAAGTTACTGCTGTCAGAAACTCAGTACTAGAGCATGTGCTTAGTGCACACAAGGAGCTGGTGTCAGTCCCCAGCACTGCCAATAAAAATTTTAAAACATTTGAAATAGGCAGCCATAGAATAAAATGAGATTCTTCTTTCCTGATATGTTGCAGAGTTTGATTTTTGGAGAAGTATATTAATCACATGTGCTCCAAAAGGAGGTATAAGCAGTAAAAATTTGAATTACACAACTTAAAAGCCTATTTAATTGACATACACTGCACTCTGAACTGTGTGCATGCACGTGTGTGTGTGTATGTGTGTGTGTATGTATGTATGCTTTATTTATTTGGAGACAAGGTCTCACTCTGTAGCTCAGGCTGACCTCAAACTCATGATCCTGCCTCAGCCCCTAAGTGCTGGAATTATGAGAATTGCTGCCATTAATTGCATCTGAAGATTGACTAGGGTTGATCATAGTTGGACCATCGAGCAACCTTAAGATGTTTTCAGAAAAATTAAAACAATAGGATGTTCTCTGACCACAGAAGGATCAAACTAGGAAAAAGAATTGAAAAATCCTTGTTTAAAATTTAGGCATGCCAGGTATGGTGGTGCATACCTGTAATCCCAGCACTTGGGAGGCTGAGGCAAGAGATAGCCTCGAGTTCAAGCTCAGCCTGAATTAGAAAGACACTCTCAACTTCCTCCCACCCCGAAAAAAGGGAAAAAAAGCCCAAAGGCATTAGAGTTCTAAGCACATGGATCAGAGGAGAAATCACGTAGGAAACCAGATTTGAGTTGAATGATAATGAAGTTAATGTCATATTAGTGGTATACAGCTAAAAGCAGTGCTTTTTAAAGAAATTATATATTTACATAAATTCACACATTTCAGAAGAAAGGCCGAAAGTCAAATTAATTTTTCATGTCAAGAAACTGAAAAAAATGAGTACATTCAAAAAGTAGAAGGAAGAGCTGGGGTGGTGGTGCATGCTCGTAATCTGAGCATTTGGGAGTCAGAGGCAGGAGGATTGTCATGAGTTTGGGGCCAGCCTGAATTACATGGTAAGACCCTGTCTCAAAAACACAAACAAGAAGTAGAAGGAAGAGTACCAAAAAACAGAAGTGGGTGAAATAGAAAACACATAAAACAATTTGCAAGTGAAGAGTCAGTCCCTGGAAAATACCAAAATTGAAAAACCCTTAGCAGAATGATCGGATAAAAGCACTTGCTCCTACTTTAGTGACTGATATTGTAAATTTCCAAACTAGGAAAAGGGACTAGATCCCAGTTTACTTTCAAAGCAGCAATACCCAGCCACCAAAACCTATCAAGAACTTTAAGAGGAAAACCAGGGGCCATCCTCTGCGATGAATATAGACAAAATTCCCGAGAGCAGCTACTTAAGAGGCTGAATCGGGAAAATTGCCAGTTCTGGCAAATAATAGTGAGAACCTGTCTGTAGAAAGGGGATGAGATGGAGATTAGTGGTAGGGCATATGCTCGGGAGTCTAGGTTCACGCCCTAGCACGCACACAAAAGGGCAAATCTACCAATATATGTCAAGATGGATCATTTGGGTTTATTGTAAAAATACAAGACTGACTCAGTACTGGAAAAGTAATCAATGCAGTGCAAGTAATCAACATAAAAGGAGAGCAGGTCAGGTGGCACACACCTGTAATCCCAGCACTAGGGAGGTTGAAGCAGGAAGATCACCATGAGTTCTGGGCCAGCCTGAACTACACAAAGAGGCCCTGTCTCAAAAAGAGTGGTTGGGGATTTAGCTCAGTGGTAGAGGGCTTGCCTCGCAAGTGTGAGGCCCTGAGTTTGTTCCCTAGCGCCCAAAATAAAGGCGAAAAATCACAGTCATTTAGATAAATAAGGAAAAGACACTATAGAATGTAATTTCTATCCATGATTTTAAAAGGGGGGGAATATAGCTCACTGGTAGCATGTGAATTTCACATCCACAAGGCCCTGGGTTCAATCCCCAGCAACACCATGAAAAGAAAGGGGAGGAGGGAAGAACCTTGAAAACCAGGAATAGAAGTGCATGACTTCAATAAAAAGTATCAACAAGAGGTTGGGGATTTAGCTCAGTGGTTAGAGTGCTTGTCTCGCAGGCATAAGGCCCTGAATTCGATCCTCAGCATCAAAAAAAAAAAAAAAATCCAGAACACACACCAATGTATAATAGTTTAAGAAGTCAAGTAGCTGGAAATAGTGAAAGATGTACAGAATCTCCATTGAAAAAACATTCAGAGAGAAATTAAAAACCCATACAAATGGAGGTGTGTATCATCTCCATGGATAGGAAAAGACTATCATGAGGATGCCAGTTTTTTTCAAATTGATCTACTGGTTAAACTCAGTTCTAAGTAAAATCCACAGGCTGACTAAAATTCTGCCAGAAATACCAAAACAATCTTAAATTTTTAAAACATTGTAGGCTTACCATTCCCAGATAGCTTCCTTTAATTTTCAATGTTTTGTAGACATAACTCTTAAGAATAACACATTTTGTTTTTATGATCTTTTGCGAAAGTTTTGTCTTCACATGGAATATTACACCATTTGTAGTTTTTATTTTGCCGTCTATCATAAGGGTTTTTTTATACTTCCTTCTGCCTGCTTCTTACTCCCACTTAATGAGTGAAGTGGCAGAATTAGAACTTTTAATTATCCAGGAATGGCAGAGTGCATATATATTCCCTGGTCTTTTGACATTGTGTATCTTAGCTTTTAATTCTTTTTTTTTTTTTTTTTTATTTGAGACAGGGTCTTGCTATGTAGTTCCGGCTAGCCTTGAGCTCACTATGTAGCCCAGACTGGCCTCAAACTTGTGGCAATCCCCCTGCCTCTGCCTCCCGAGTGCTGGGATTACAGGCATGTTCCACCACACTCAGTTCCCTAGCTTTTAATTCTACAGGTGGTCCTATACTTACGGTTCTCGGAAGGAATTTAATATTTTTGACTTTCAGAAGTTTGAATAGTTTGGCTGGGTAACTGGGGAACTGACCTCAGATTTGCCAACCTGAATGTCCTAAAAAAAAAAAAAAAAGAAAAACAGGTGTCTAAGTTGTAACATCAGCCCCGGGTGAGGAGGGCCAGGCAGGCCTGGGGGGCAGAAAGACAGTACTGTGGTTAGGTCTCCTGCCAGCTGCTGCTTCATTTTAATTTAGGACTTCTAGACCTTTCCTGGGCACAGGTCCCAGAAAGTCCCTCTGCTGTGGCTCCCCTGATTAGATTTCTGGGTCTGTTAATAATAGACAGCTGAGGGGGAAGGGCCAAGCTCTTTGCAGAAATAGGAATTACCAAACCAGATGGCCTGTTCCTGTGCCGGGAGCCTGTCTGCCTCCTCTGGATCTAATGAGAGCAATTTAAGCGTTCAGTGAAGCCACGTTAACCTTGTTAAAGTCTCCAATCCCCACCCCAAAAAATCAGCACAGCAGGCTGAAGACTAGTGTTGCTTTAATGAGAAGGCAGAAACAGATTATTTAATGCTTGGGATCTGCATTCTCCTGGAAAAGCCAGGATGAGCGACAGCGCCCTTGACAGATCACCCCAAAGGAAAGGTTTGGCAGCGTTGAGCTGATAGGAATTCAGGGAGAAGTAAGTGCACATAGTCCTGGAGGTAAGAGTGAGGCAAAAGGGGGAATGTGAGGGTGAAGCTCAGAAAAAAGATGATGCTGTCAGGCAGACAGAAATGGGAGGGCAAGACAAGCTTGGAGGCAAGACCGTTACCTAGTCAAATCTGAAAGCACTGTTTACATTTCCCTGCTCCCCTGTTCTTCCTGTTCCAATGAATGTCTTTCCTTTTATTTATTTTTATTTTTAATTTTTTGGTGCCAGGGATCGAACTCAGGGCCTTGCGCTTGCTAAGCAAACACTCTAACCATTGAGCTAAATCCACAGCCCCTGAATGTCTTCCCTTTTAATGTCTCCCCTCTCTTCATAGTCTTCTCTGCTTTTAGTAGCTGAGTGTGGTGTCACACTCCTGTAATCCCAGCACCCGGAGGCTGAGGCAGGAGGATCACCAGGAGTTTGAGGTCACCCTGTGCTCCATAGTTAGTTCAAGGCCAGTCTAAACTACATAGTGAGACCCTGTCTCAAAAACAAAAAACAAAAAACAAACAAACAAAAAAAACCCCTGCTGTCATTAGAAGAGTATGGTTAATCTAACCTAGGTAAAAATTATTTAAAATTATTAATGCCAGGCATGGTGGCACATGCCTGTAATCCCAGCATTTGGGAGGCAGGAGGATTGCTTCAAATTCAAGGCCAGCCTGCTCTACACAGTGAGACCCTGTCTCAAAAAAAAAAAAAACCCAAAAATTAAGACTCCAAAAATTTCTAGTTGCAGAAGTTTTAAATCCTTTCATTGTAAAATATAGCATAGATACAGAAAACTACAGAAAGAAATATGTAGCTTAGTAAATTACTATAAAGTGAAGACCCCTGTTAGCCCTCAGGACTAGAAATAGAACTTTGGCCAGCTATTCCAAAAGCCAGGTATATGTCTCCATCCCGTCACAATTCTTCCTTATTTTATGGTCATCAGCTAGTAGGATTTTACTTTAAGGGAACTAAAAATTTAGCTATAAATAGCCACTAGTGTTAAACTATTAAGCAGTTGAGGGATGTTTTGGGGGAACCATGAGAAGCAGCCAGATCTTAGCACACTTAAAATCACAATATTTCACGAAGCTGGTTCCCTTACTGAAAAACATTCCACAGAAGTTTGGGTACAGGGCTGTGCTTTGTGCCTCAACTTCCTGTTATTCACTGGTCCAGAAAGAGCCACGCCCCACAGTCTTCCCAAAGTAGACCCAGCTCGCAGGGCCATGGAGTGCCCAGAGGCTGGTTGTCTCTGGTGTGGATACATGCAAATCAACATGATCATGTAAAGTTCCCTGACTTCGGTTTCTGACTGTGAAGTATGGGGTCATAATGCAGTAAACCCTTTACAATCCCCTATTCTCCTCATGTGGCCCCTTTTCCTCGATCTTGGTTTGTGTTGCAGCTGCCTAGTCACCCTTGTAAGGAGCTCATTGTCTCCCTTCCCTATTGAATGTCTTTCTAGTCTGTACTTGCTCTACCTACTTCACTCTATCCATGCCTCTGTAAGCATTGATTATATCCTGGCACTGAACAAATGCTTGTAGAAAGAATGAATGAATGTAAAGGGGGGAAAAGAAATTGTTTCACATTCATATGTGCGTTCTTCAATATTTAGCAAGTGCCTTAAATGTACATAGATACTAACCCAACCTTCTAACTTCGATGATCATTCTTCTCCTACCTTTCTCCTCATCTTCCTCTTTTCCCATCCTGCTTCTTTCTTCCTTTTGCTGTACCACCGAGTGCCTTACAAGGCAGGATGCAGAGACACAGGCATGCTGGTGGAAACACTGTGGAAAGCAACCAGATGAAATGAGGGCAAAACCAGCAATGACATGCAAAGACCTACCAGAATGAAAAGCAGTGATTCACAGAGCACTTCAATTCAGACACTCCTTGAGTTTCACTTTGAGAACTGCTGCAGGATTGGGGTCAGCTGGGGCTGTGGGGGAGGGTGGACATCAAGATAAAGGGCAGCCAGGCTTCTCCCTGGAGATTCATCGCCAGTCAATCCCTCCCCTTAATCCCTCCCCACCCCCACTACTCTCACAGGGACCAGTGTCCTGGGCCTTTAAGAGTTGGATGGGCTGGACTAAGGAAAATGCTTACACCTCTCCCCACCCCACTCCTTCCCTCTGGCCGCAACCCTGCCAGTAATAGCTGCAAACTGCAGGAGAAGAGGGGAAGAAGCAAGCAAGTGCAAAGGAGAAAAGGAGCCAGGCTGGGCTTCCTCAGCTCACAGTGGAGCACATCAAGCATCGCAGAGCTCACAGACACAGGACTGCTATCCTGCCCACCACGGTAAGGGCCTGGAGGCTCTGGCCTCTGCTCTGCTCTGACCTGCTGAGTCCCTAACTCTGCCCTCTTGCCTCCCCTGATTATATTGTACCCTAGACTCCTTTCCCTGCCCAAACAGCTCAACAGGGCTTCTCCTCCTCTGGCTTCCCCTCTGTTACAGTTTTCCTCCTGTCTGTGTCATCACCCATTGCTTGTTTGTTTGTTTGTTTGTTTGGTTTTTTTGATACTGGGAATTCAATCCACAGGCTTCACACTGAGCCATAGTCCCAGCCCTTATTTATTTAGTAATTTATTTAGCAATTTATTTATTTAATCAAAAAATTTTTTTTATTTTTAACTAAGAACATGTATTGGTACATTGTACATATAATGATCACGTTCATCACATTTATTTTGTACCTTTACATAGTGCATCTTGGTTCTCCCCCCTCTTCCCCACCTCTCCCGTCTGTTCCCTCCATCCCTATTTACAGTAGGTTTATTCACATTTCTCCATGATTTCCCTTTCCCCTTTCTTTCCTTTTTTATTTAATTTTTTGAGACAGAGTCTCACTAAGTCTCTGAACTGCCCAGGCTGGGCTTGAACTTGTGATCCCCCTACCTTAGCCTCCCTGAGTGCTAGGATGACAGGTGTACACCACCGCACCTGGTTTCAACCACTCCTTCAAAGAGAAACCTCTTAGCTGAGGTAAGCCTGCCCCAATAAAGGAAGAGAAAGAATTGAGTAAACAGGCCTTAGCATACATTCATTAGCAGATTGATGAGGGGAACCAAATGTGGGTTGGCTAAGACCTTGGGAACTCAGGAACGCCTGGTAATAGGGAGAGTTATGAGACTTCTTGAAGTGAGCCAGAGTTTGAGTCCTGGGCCTTGTTCTTCTGCTTGATGATCCAGGGCAGCTTCCTGGTACACCAAAGTGCTGTGCTTTGGGACTTTAGATTACGATTTCCTGATCCGTATTGAGAGTTTAGGGTTTCCCAGACTTACCTGTACCAGTTGTGCTTGTCAAAAATAAATATTCTTGAGCCCTACACTTGGAATTTTTGATTTGGTAGATTTTAGGATAGAGCTAAGGAATCCATTTTAAAGTACTCTTCAGGAGATATTGATTTAGCCACGAACCTCTATCTTATATGTTCTGTAAAAGAGCCTTCAAGCTCTGACATTCTGAGGGCTATGAGTGTGACAAGAGCCATTCCGTCTCCTTCATTACACAAATCAGATTAAGCATAATCCTCCTCAACAGCAAGGGAGTAGACAAAATGATTCTTTTCCTTCCTGTCCCTCAGAGAGAAGTGGGTCTCCTTGAGTCCTACTGTAATGCCGTTGGCATCAGTCATGACACTACTGAAGTCTGACTCTAGATGACACGAAGCCACTTGGAAGTTGAGGGACAAATCTTTCTCTGCAGCCCCAGGCTACCTCCTAATTTGTGTGTCTATTTTCACATCTGTATTAGAGAGGTAATTATATCCATGAGGCTCTCCATGTATATCTAGGAGTGATATTTAAAACCCAAACTCTCTTCCTCTCAGTTCTCATCCTTGCCAATTCCCTTACTCCCAAATGTTTTGTTTCTTCTCTCCCTACTGTACCTAGATCAGCTGTGACTATTCTTCCTCACATTCAGCAGAAAAAGTGCCAGGACCTAGAACACTTGGGGTGTAGCTTGGATCCTCTGGGCACTTTGTTTGGTCAGTCTCCTAGGATACAAGGGAAGGAGGCTGAGCAGAGATACATGCTACTGAGTGTCCAAATCCAAGTGTCCTCCCTCCTGGACGACAGTCTCAAAATCCTCAAAGGGGATGAGAATGAGAGTTCCTGGGAATTAGTGGAGACAAAGGAGGGAAGTTAATGGAAGAGGTGATGGAGTGAAAGGATGAGAAGAGGAGAATAGAAAGGATGACCAAAGTAAGCAAAGAGGAAAACAACTGGGAGAGAGCAGTGAGCTGGGAAGGAAGGAAAAAGATGAAATCAGGATGGGAAGGGGAAAGGAAAGAAAATAGGAAGAAAGAAAAGATATCTGGTGGGTTAGAGGGGGGACAGAACATGATGAAGAGAGACAAAGTATTGGTGTTCCTGATGGATTCCTAGCCTTGCTTCGAGGTGTTTCCTGGAGAAGGCCATTTCTAAGGCAGAGTCTTAGCATGCTCTCTCAGCTGATTGTATGGAGATCTGGGTTCTAGCTCCAATTCTGTCACCCTGTAGGTGACTCTGGCAGGTCAGCCAATCTTTCTAGTCCTTGGTCCCCTTCTCTATAAAACTCTAAAATGAAGTCCAGCTTTGTCATTCTGTTGAATGACTGGCAGATCCCTGAGCGGTTGAAGCTGGCACTCTTGTGGCCACATGTCGCCTGGATAGAGGTTTAAAATAGTGATTCAGGAATTCAACCAGGATTAGATTTTTAAAAGGCCAAGCCCTGGGTTGGAAGAGTTTGATAAAGGAGGGAAAAATAATTTTCTAAGGGTGGCTTAAGAGGTGGTAGTCTCCAAAATGAAGTTGTCCAGGTACTTGGGCCCTGTTCTCAAATTTCCTGTGTCTCAGACCATCATAGTGAGACTCCTGGACATAGGTATAAGGGAAGATAATTCTTTCTTCTGCCAGGGCCCGGACCACCCCAGAGTCCCTGTGCCCCAGAGGTGGGAGCTGAAGGTCAGAGAGGAGAGAGGGCAAAACACTGGCGTGAGAGATTAGGCATTAGTCCCAGGCCAACCTTGCTTCACCAACAGTCTGAAGACCCAAGACGTTTGAGCCATGTTACTTGCTAATTCATTCTTTGTATAACTTCTGTAAGCCTCATATTCTAAACTCTGCATCTCCACCCAGAAAAGGAACCGCTTTCCTGTCTCTCGGGAAGCACTTTTGGTCCCCTCATTTATCCAGAGGTTTCTTCTGGTCTCACCCAGGCACACATATTCAGCCTCCACCAATAAAATATTTTCTCCCTGGAGCTGTCACAGGGTTGTTTCTCTTCAACCTTCCCCTCTCACTCTGCTATCTCTTTAGAAAGCTTTCTCTAGGTCCTAGAGTCAGGGAAGCTGTTTTTTCAGGGACCCCTACATTCTGCCTGAGGACTTAGTCACTCCTGAGTGACTTTGTACTATCTTTTATTAAAGAGAGCTAAGACTCTAATATGCCCTATCTGTGACCTCAGACAAGCCATGTCACATTTCTGGACTTACGCTTTTTTATTTTACAATATAGGCGTTAACTACATGATGTTTTCATAGAACCCTAACTGAGTTCCTCCACTATCAAATTTTAAACTTTTTAATTAAATATAACAAATTTCTATTCAAATGTAGGTCCTTTGCTTATGCAGAAGTATAGAGCTTTATGTCTCATGAGCTTT
The DNA here is from genome assembly GCA_004026905.1 of Hystrix cristata. Classification (NCBI taxonomy): domain Eukaryota; kingdom Metazoa; phylum Chordata; class Mammalia; order Rodentia; family Hystricidae; genus Hystrix; species Hystrix cristata. The sequence continues at coordinate 134,386 of PVJO010000325.1, forward strand.
GTTAGTTTCAGCATGATGTGTTCAAAAGGCATGTCCACTAACTAGGCAAAACTAGACTAAAAATGGCCACATATTAAATCTTTTTTTTTTTTTTTTTGAGACGGCTCTCACTGTGTGGTTCAGGCTGGCCCTGAACTCACTATTTAACCCAGGCTGGCCTTCAACTTGTAGTGATTCTCCTGCCTCAGCCTCCCAAATGCTGGGATCACAGGCGTGCACCACCACACCCAGCTCTAGTTCTTTTTAAGGCAAGTTTGTTGTTAGAGGGTAGGACAGTTTAACCAGCTCCTAGACTGGACAGCATTTTTAAGGAGGTACCTATTTTTGGTAGGCAACCTTGCAAATGCAGTTCTGAGATTTGTGTAACTTTTTTTTCACCTGGTAGTGGAGGCCTCCGCTCTGAGCTACATCCCCTTATTTTTTATTTTGAGATGAGACCTTACTAAGTTGCCCAGATGGGGCTCAAACTTGTGATTCTCCTGCCTTAGTCTTCCAGAGTGTCGGGATTACAGATGTGTACCACCATGCCCAGCTTCGTGTAACTTTTTTTGTCTGTTAAAAACTGTGAGAACAACTCAGTTGTGGTGGCACACACCTATAATCCTGGCACTCTGGGAGACTAAGAAAGGAGGATTGCAAATTAGTGAGATTGTGTCTCAAAATAAAAAAACAAAAAAGGACTGGGGATGTAGCTTACTGCAAAGGCCTTGGGTTCAATCCCCAGTATCACCCAAACAAAAAAACCTGTGAAAATAACTGCTGTGAAAAATAATATAAGGCTGGAGATCTAACTTAGTGACAGAGTTCTTGCTTAGCATGTGTGGTCCTGAGTTTGATCCTCAGCACCACAAAAAAAGGAGGAGGAGAAGGAGGAGAAAAAAAGAGTATAAAATACATTTTATCATGTGAACATAGAAGAATATAATTAAGTGTTGCAGAAGAGAGTTGAACACTCTTGCCCAGTCCTTCAGGCTTCCCCATCCCCTCAGGAGCTGGACAGTTTACGTGGGCGCACGGACAAACATCCCAGAAGAGGGAAGCTGGGATGATCCCTCCCTGAAAAGAGAAAGCTAAAATGTGGAGAGATTCTGGGTTTTGAAAGGGGATGATGAGCAATATGGTGGTCTCCAATAAAGAGATGGGGAGTGAACTTGATGTGAGAGAGGTTACACAGAGGGTTGTAGGGTATTAGGTAGGAAGGGGGAATCTGGTAGATGCCCTGGGTAGATGCCCTTCTCTGTTTAGCCATGGGAAATAGCAGAGCCTCTGGGATCAAACATATTTAGGTTTAAATTCTAATCCTTAGGTCATTTGAGACAGATATCTTAGCCTCTCTAAACCTCAGAGTCACAAATTCAAATTACAAGTAAAAATAACTACAGACTATGTAGACTAAGAAAATGTCGGCCTCTTTCTCTTGCTCCCCAGATTCACACCAGCTCTTTGTTGGTCCTTCTTCCTTTAGGTGACTCTGGCCCCAGCTAGTGGAGCAGTGGGTGATGGCATCCCTGATACAAGATCGTGAGTGCCCTTGCAGGGAAGAGGGGTTGGGGAAGCCCGGGGAAGGGCAAAGGGCTGGATCTGTATTCCAGAGTTCCTTCTGGGCCCTCCGCCCTACCTGCCGGCTCCCTAGTGCCTGCTTCTCCTGGCCCAGGGCTGACCACTGATCAGGACCTGCTGCTGATGCAAGAAGGCATGCTGATGCGCAAGGTGAGGTCCAAAAGCTGGAAGAAGCTAAGATACTTCCGACTGCAGAACGACGGCATGACAGTGTGGCACGCACGGCAGGCTGGGGGCACAGAGAAGCCCAGCTGTGAGTGATCTGGGTAGCTGGGGTGGGCGAGTAGGCGGATGGGTCCTGAGGAGGCTGGCAGCCTGAGGGCAGGGGAGGGACTAGGGTCCTACTGGTCTCATGCCCTTGTGCTGTTGCACTTGCGGCTGTGTCTGAGCCTGTACAGGAGATCTTAGCCAGTACTTGCCTTTGACCCTTATAAGGCCCTTGTGAAGATAAAGTAGTTTTTCTATATAAAGAATTTAGATGAGTGCTGGCACATAGTAAAGCTCAATAAGCCATGGAGGAGGGGGAACTACATACACAGATATAGCTATATCTATCGCTCTACATATTTGTGTGTGTGTGTGTGTGTGTGTGTGTGTGTGTGTGTATTACTGGAGAGTGAACCCAGGGCCTTTACATTATATACTGAACTACATACTCAGCTCTTTTTTGTTTGTTTGTGGGGGGTTTTTTGTTTCGTTTTTTGAGATAGGGTCTCGATATGTAGTTCATGGTGGCCTGGAACTCACAGTGCTCCTTCTGCCTTAGTCTCCTGAATGGTGGGTTTATAAGCATGTGCTACATGCTTGGGTGGCCAGCCTTTTTAAAAAAAATGTTTTTAGGGGTTGAACATTTAGTTCAGTGGTAGAGCGCTTGCCTACCAAGCACAAAGCCCTGATTTTGATCCCCAGCACTAAAAAAAAAAAAAAATTTTTTTTTGGACACAGGGTCTCACTAAATGACACAGGCCAGGCTCAAATTTGTGATCCTCCTCAGTCTCCCCAAGTGCTGGGATTATAGGGGTTTGCCACAACTCTTAGCTCACTGGTTATATCTTGTTGTTGTTGTTGCTATTGCAATTGTTGTTGTTATAAAACCATGAACAAACAAACACAAAAGAAGGCAAAAAAGACCATGATCTCAGACATCAATCAGCCTGGATAAGAGCCCTGGCTCTGCCACTTTTTAGCTCTAGGATCAGATTAAACAGTGCATGCCTGATATGGTAAAGAGATTCAGTGAAATAATATGTAAAGCACCTAAAACAGGATCTGATTAATCAGTGTTAGCCATTATGATGTATTTTAAATATACAAAGTATATAAGAAGAGTATGGATTCTGTTGGCCAAACTATGATACCTCTAAAAATCTAATGGCTGGGTGTGTGTGGTGGTGCACACCTGTAATCCAGCCTTTGATTTTTTATTTTTTGAGATAAGGTCTCATTACATAGTTCAGAGTGGTCTCAACTCATGGTGATCCTTCTGCCTCAGCCTCCCGAGTGCTGGGATCACAGGCATGTGCCACCACATCTGGCCTATAATCCCAGCTTTTAAGAGGCTCAGGCAGGAGGGTCACTGCAAGTTCAAGGCCAGCCTGAACTACATAGTGAGACCCTGTCTCAAAATAACAACAAAAACAAAACAACATAAAATAAAAATCTGATCACAGAATACATCTAAGAGAGTCGGCTTTAGACACATACTCGAAGGTCATACAATTCACCTCACTCCCAGCTGAGGTAAGGGGTAAAATTCCTCTGGCTCCCTCCTAGACATCTGACAAGAGGAACCACTCAAACCTATATTTGGGCATATACTACTTTGGTGTAATTGCTTCTACCATCCAAATGTGTTTCAATTTGTCATCTTGCCAGCTCTTTTGTGATCACCACTGAGACTAGGCCTTGAAAGGGACCATCCATTACCCAAGACGAAGACTCCAGGGGATTAAGTTCTTTTGGCCTGTGTTGCACTGCCAGCTGGTGGCTGGAAGCCATGTCTCAGCTTCTAGCACACGCCCCTGCGGTGCTGCTTATGAAAATAGCAATGACTCTGGACTTCTGAGCCCAAGGGGTCTGCATCTTTGTGTACTAGTGCCTTTTAGGACTCAGCCCATGGAGCTTAGGGTTCCATCTCTCTATGTCTTCATAGAGAAGGGGGTGCTGGTTCTTGCCTCTTAACTCCTGCAATTTGTTGGATTCCCTTCCTTAGTGTTCCCACTTGCTTCTTCTCCGACAGTCTCAATCTCTGATGTGGAGACAGTGCGGAAGGGCAATGATTCTGAGTTGCTGCGCAGTCTGGCAGAGGAGTTCCCACTGGGGCAGGGCTTCACTGTTGTCTTCCATGGCCGTCGCTCCAACCTGGACCTGGTGGCCAACAGTGCCGAGGAGGCCCAAACTTGGATGCAAGGACTCCAGCTGTTGGTGGACCTTGTTACCAGCATGGACCAACAGGAGCGCCTGGACCAGTATCAATGAGGTGGAGCAAGGGTGGGGACCAGGTGATCGTGGAGCCAGATGCTGCAGCACTAGGGAATAAGGGAAAAGGTGCAGGGATAGGGAGGCCCAGGAGTCCGGATGCTGTGGGCAGAAGCATCTCAGGCTGATGTGTGACTAAGGATTCTACAGAAGAAATGCTAGGAAGGACAAAGATATCACCAGGCAGAGTTTGGGCATGAATCAGGCCCCCCAGGATTGGAGAGAGGAAAAGTGAGAAGCACAAGAGCAAATACCCTGCTGCTCCTGAGAGATGAACAGAAGATACGGGTGGTATTAACTGCTGTAGGGACAGGAAACAACTCCTTACAGGGCTCTGTGGTGTAGTGTCACTTCAGGATTCTTGGACTGTGTCTTACTCCACTCATTCATTCATTCATTCATTTATCACCAACAAAGCAGGAGGTACCAAGGAATATGCCAAGTTTTAGGGTACAAAAATTAATGAGACTTGCCTATGAAGTGCAAGGCCCTGAGTTCAATGATCCCTAGCACCTCCCCGCCCCAAAATTGAGACACTGATATTGCCTTAGTTAGAAGATAAAATTATATGATCTAAGTACTAAAGGAGTGTTATGGGGAAAAAAAGTGTTATGACACTTAGATTATTTGTATCCATTCAAAGGAAGAAAGATAATTCAGAAAGCATTCTGAGAAAGCTTCAGGGAAGAAATAGAATGTAAACTGGCCTTAAGAACAAGCAGTATTTAAAGAGAAGAAGGAAGGGTAAAGTATAGAGATAGGAGACTGAAGAGCAAGACAGAATGGGACATCAGAAAGCAGGGACATTAGAAACAAGAATGCTGGGTTGCGCCAGATCACAGTGGTGAGATTTTAACTTCTATGTTAAGGAAATTGGGTGTGTTTCTGCAGACAACACAGAAGTCCTTGCATGCACCTGGGCCATGCAGTGACAAGACAGATTGGTGCTTGGGAGAGAACATTCTAGCAGCTCTGTAGAGAATGGATTAACACGGGAGAGAGAGTAGGATAGGAGGGGAGAGATATGAATGGATGAACATACACACACACACACACACACACACACACACACACACACACACACACGGTGCTTTTGCCTTGACTCAGAGCTGGATGGCTGAGTGACTGGTTCCAGCGTGGAGACAAAAACCAGGATGGTCGGATGAGTTTTCAAGAAGTTCAGCGGCTGCTGCACCTAATGAATGTGGAGATGGACCAAGAATATGCCTTCAGTCTTTTCCAGGTGAGTCTGCTGGGGAAGCCAGGCCATGTTTTCACGTGGCCAGAGGGCCTTTGACTCCTTTCAGGAACATTCATTTGTTGAATCTCTGCTGTGTCCTCCAGCACCATGACAGGCACAATGGGAAGTGTGGGGAATGATTCTTGCCATTCAGTCTTTTTGGAAAGATGAATTGTAAATCTATGAAAGATAAATAGCAATATGTTGTTATGTTGGACCTCAGGGACCGTTCCGCTCCTGGCCAGAGTTTCCCAGGTGTGTAGTACAAACCCCCCAGTGGCGTGTGAGTAAACAGGAGGAAGTATCTTCTGACCTTTTAGGGACCTTTATGAGATATAAAATTTTCTTTAGTAGCCAATAATATGCCCAGAACCATCCCCCCACCCAAAAAAAACAAAGCAAATGATATGGCAGAAACTTTGCTTTTTCACTCACTGAAGTGGCTTCATCTATGAACATGAAATGTCAGGAGTTCTGTGAGGGCTTTATTGCCCTTACAGGGCAAGGGAAAGTCATAATATTTCCTATTAAAGTGTCCCTCTGTCTCCCCTAACCTCTTGTAGACAGCAGACATCTCCCAGTCTGGGACTCTGGAAGGAGAAGAATTTGTGCAGTTCTATAAGGCATTGACTAAGCGCACTGAGGTGCAGGAACTGTTTGAAAATTTTTCGGCTGATGGGCAGAAGTTGACTCTGCTGGAATTTGTGGATTTCCTCCAAGAAGAGCAGAAGGAAAAACACCATGCTCCTGACCTTGCTCTAGAGCTCATCAACCGCTATGAGCCTTCAGACAGTGGTAAGAGAAACTGGTGGAGAGGCACCAGACATGAGGGGCAGGGCGGGAGCCATAATTAGAAAAATCCAGAGAGAAGCAATTTTCTGCCTCACTTCTACCTTGGGGGAGGCTGAATCCACCCACCCCAGTCCTGGCCCCTGCACAACTATCTCATTTATCCATGCTTCCAGAAGTAGAGCAGCCATTCCCTGCCCAGACAAGACACGTATCTGTCTAGAGGATCCTACTAGTCCCCCTTCCTTCATTATACTCATGTTTCATATCCTTTACTTTTGGGGAGTTTTTCCTGCTATCAGTTGTGTCTTGAGTGGAAACAGAAAGCTCATGGTCCTCTTGCTTTGGCCTCTTCTCCAGTGGAAATGATTCCTTTTCCTCCTTCTTAGTTCCTGTTTGCTGTCCCTTTATATGCTGGCTCTCTCGCCTTTGCTGGGATTTCTCAATTTCTCCAAGTGGTTCCTGGGTCTCTAAACCCCGGAACCAGAAGTCTTACTGCTGGGCTGAGATGATGAGGTCAATTAGAATTTAACAAGCGCAGCAAAAATATGTCTTCTCAGTCTTCATATTTTCTTCCACTCTGTCTCTTTTGTAGACTTGTTTTCAACCTTCTGTTCCCTCCAGAGTGTGAGCAAATTTACATTAATAGTAAATTACATACAAGACACTTTCACACTTTTTGTTTAGTTTAGTTCTCACAATAACCTTGTAAGTCAACAGCTATTATCTTTTTTTGTATGTTTAACCAACAGCATTTAAGTATTTTAAGAAAACTTTATTGCTTGTTAACACAGAAAACTCTTTAATCTTTTAAATATACCAAACTTAATTGTGTAATATTCAGGCAGTTGTTTTTTTCAGCTGGAAGGAGTTTTGTTGGGCAGTCCCAAGAGTCTAAGGGGACTCCCAGGGAAATCTCCCCTCTTTTCTTTTTTTGCAGTCTCAGAATCAAACCCAGGGTCTTGCACATGCTAGACAAGTGCCCTACAACTGAGCTACAGCACCAGCCCCTCTTTTTGTGAATAGGATTAAATATTAGACTTTTAATGCTTAGCTTCTTTATAAAGAAAGCAATCTTAAACTTTTATATATTAATAACTTGTAAAAATACATTTAATAGAACCAAATATCTTTTAATTTAAGCCAAGAATACTTGAATTTAGTAACTAACGACTCAGATGAATAGCAAGAATCTTTACTGGGTCTTTTTAACTATATCATCATGCATTAATATCTCTGTATGCTTTTTCTCTTCGAATCCTTCCAATGACCTGTTAAAATGGGTTCTCTTAGCCAGGTGCGGTGGCACACATCTGTAATCCTAGCATTTGGGAGGCTGAGGCAGAATGATTCTAGTGGTTTTGAGGCTGGTTTGGGCTACCTAGTGAGTTCAAGGCCAGCCTGAACTATACAGTGAGACCTTATCTCAAAAGAACCCTCCCCCAAAAAGGATTCTGTTATTCAGTCGTATAAAATAGAAAATTTGAGCTTGAGGAAGATTAAAGGACTTGTCCAAAGACAACAACTAATGAGGAAGGAAGGAATTGGAATTCAAACCCAGGTCATCTCTTAACTAGGTATTTTCAAGATAGCGCTCTTGAAAATAAAGATAGCATGGGATAACTGAGAGTTGGTCAAGTGACCCAGGTTTCCCAAGTCTTACCTCCTACTCCATTTCATTCATTCATTCATTCACTACTTCAGGTAATGCTTAGTGAATACCTATAATATGTCAGGATCTGTACTGAGCACAGAGTATGGTAGCACCTGGGTGAGAAAAGGGCACTGCCCTGTGGAACTTAGAGTCAAACAGAAAGTGTTTAGCAGCTGTGGATGTAAAGGTAGGACACTTGCCTAGCATGCAGAAGGTCTTGGGTTTGCTTTTGTGAGGGTGTTAAAAGAAGAATGGGGCGCTAAAGCAGTAATTTCAGAAGATAAAATCAAAGAAGGATGTCAGAGGATTCTGAGCTGCTGTTCCCAGTGCAGGATCCAGTATATGTCACTTAAATTTGTTATGGGCTGAATGTGTCCCACAGACTGCATATGTGTTGGGAATTTAATCTGACACAAAAGTGTTGAGTGTTCAATTTTTTTGTTTTTTTGTTTTTTTGTTTTTTGTTTTTGAGATAGGGTCTTGCAATGTGGTTCAAGCTGGCCTTGAACTCACTATGTAGCCCAGGCTGGCCTCCTGCCTCAGTCTCCCAGTGCTGGGATTATAGGCATGTGCCACCATGCCCGGCTCCAACACAGACGTGTTGAAAGGCGGAACCTTTAGATTAAGTCATGTGGGCTCTGCTGTTATGGGAGTGGGGTAGTTATCAAGGGAATGAGTTCCCGATAAAAGGATAAGTTTGGTCCCCTTCCTCCCTGTTGCTCTCCCAAGCGTTCTCTTGCCCTTTCATCTTCTGCAATAGGATGACAAGATCCTCACCAGATGCAGGCCCCTCAACCTTGGACTTCCAGAACTGTGAGAAATCTGTTTTTAATAAATTAAACTCCCAGTCTGTAAACCAGACTGAGACAAGGTTTATTCTCCATCTCTCTTGCTAATCCTTCCCCTTGCACTTCACAGTCAGATATACTCTGGTTGCAGAGTGCAGTATCAGTCAAACATCTGTTCTAGCCAGGTATGGTGGCAGACACCTGTAACTCCAGGGCTCTGGAGGCTGAGACAGAATCACTGTGAGTTTGAGGTCGTCCTGGGCTATATAGTAAGTTCAAGGCTAGCCTGAACTGCTGTATATAGCCAGACCCTGTCTCAAAAGAAAACAAAACACAAAACTGTCCTCAAGTCCCCACTCTATTTCTTATTAACTGAGTAACCTTGGGCAAGTCATTCAACCTGAGACTCGGTTTCCTCATTTGTAAAATAACTGGTGATCAAAGGAAATGATGCATATGACAAGTATCTATCAACTGGATTTACCTGAGTAATTTGAGTTATCAATGGAAAGAATGAAACTTCTTGCCCAAAGTGTTGTCATTGTCCACCATCTCCAGGTCTTGTCAAACCTGGAACAAGGAAACTGGACATGAGAGTTAAGGTGTTTTAACTTCCAAGGGAAAATGATTTCCCAGCCCAGTGGTATAGGACGTGGCTGATACCTGCTGGCCTCTGTTCAAATCCCTGCTTCTCCACTTACTAGTTATGTGACCTGGAACAAATTATCTAACTTTTCATAGCAAATCGTATGAGTGAGCTCATTAAGGGAGATGTTGCATATAGTGTCCTTGCCATAGAGCAGGTGCTTAATTACTGTAAGTTGTATGTGAAACTAACCCTGAGAAGCATGAGGGCTATGGAAAGTGTATTAGTTGCTTTCCTATCACTAGGACAAATACCCAACACCCACCGCTAGGCAAGCGCTCTGCCACTGAGCTAAATCCCCAATACCCACAGTTCAAGGGAAGAGAGATTTACTTGGCTCACAGTTTGCCATGGGTTGGGTCCATGGTTGACTGGCTCCAAGGCAGAAATGATACAGTGGAAGGGCATAGTGAAGGAGAGATACTCAACCCCTGGGAGCCAGGAAGCAGAGAAAGAGGAGGGAGGAGCCAGGGACAAGAATATACTTTTCTAGGTCATGCTCCCAGGGAATCCCCTTTTCCAACCAGACTCCACCTCCTAACAGCACATTCAGCTATTAACTCATCATGTACCCCCATGACCCAATCACCCCAAAAGTCCCAATGCCGAATATATGAGACTTCTGGGGCCATTTTAGATCCACACCATAAGGGAAGGGGTAATAGTCCCTTTATTCAACAGAGTGTAGTCTAGGGAGATGCTGACACATGTTCCCCAAAACACCACATGGGAGCGCTGATGGTAGGAAGAGATCCTCAGGATGTAGGTCACACGCCTGTACAGCCCAAGAAAGAAAACACAGGTATCTTGGCCACATCACTAATAAGTCTCTGATTTTGACTCTCTCTAGGCTCCAGTTTCCCTTCTATAAAATAAGCCCTTTGGACTGGATTCTGTCCCGTACATTATGGTAACTCTGGGCTTCATGTGACTATTTAAGTTAACTAAAGTCAAATGGCACTTAAAATGCAGTCCCTTGGTCATGCAAGTCACATTTCAAGTGCTTGCAGCCACAAGTGGACAGAGGCTGCCATATTCAACACTGCAGAATAGAACATTTCCGTCATCACAAGAAGTCCTTTTGGACAGCGCTGGACTAGAACAATCTCACTGGTTCCTTTAAAAGTCTCTGAGGGTGGGAATGGTGGAAATGACAGGCACTGGTGGGGAATGCTTCAGAACTAGAGGCTGGGAATAGGGACCATCTGAAAGGTAGGACCCCGGAGAGCCTGGGGTGGACGGTGGGCTGTGGGTGTGCTGGGTGCCCCACACTCAGAGCTTCTCACTCCAGTGCTCCCCACTCCTCGCCCTAGGCAAACTGCGGCATGTGCTGAGCATGGATGGCTTCCTCAATTACCTCTGCTCAAAGGATGGAGACATCTTCAACCCAGCCTGCCTCCCCATCTACCAGGACATGACTCAGCCTCTGAGTCACTACTTCATTAACTCCTCTCACAACACCTACCTGGTGGGGGACCAGCTGTGTGGCCAGAGCAGCGTCGAGGGATATATACGGTGCAGTGGGGTAGAATGGAGGTCCAGCTCATGAGAGGGACTGAATGTGGGGAAATGAGGGGAGGCTGTCAGGGGTTAACAAGGGTTGACGAGGTATGGTATAGGGTTAGGGACTGAGGCACTTGGAGAAGATATTGAAGACTGGTGGGAGAATAGTAATGAAACCATTTACTGTGGTAAATGGAGAGTTTCACAATCTGTGAAACTCTCAGAACTCAGAGGCCTTCACAGATTTTTTTTTTGAGGGGGGGATGCTGGAGATCAAACTTGGGTCTTGCACTTAGCCAGGCAAGTGTTCTACCACTTGAGCTAAATCTCCAACTCCCACGGATTTATTTTGAATAAATTGTATGTTAAGGGGAAGGCAATAGGGTGTAGGGTTTAGAAACATGGATTCTGGAGTCAGACTCTCTGGGTCAACTCCTAACTTCTTTAATAGGTACTTTGGGGCAAAGCAATTAACTTCTTTATTCCTTGTTCCCTGTCTATGAGATGAGGATGATGATAATGCCTTTCCTTTCAGGGTTGTTGTGAACACTGAATGACTTAATCCATGTGTCCATAGCTAATACATGGGAGCTGCTTTTATTGTGATTAACCATGGATTAGATTGAATAGTCAAGCTATCTTTCTAAGTGCCAGCAACTGAACTAGTGGCTTTAAGAGATACAAAAATGAGTAGAACTTTCATTCAAAAATAAATGAAGTCTAGTTAGAAATACTAGACTTTAGGAAGTTTAGTTGAGAAAATAAGGGCTGGGAGTGTAGCCCAGTGGTAGAATGCATCCTTAGCACGTGTGAGGCCCTGGGCTCAATCCCCATGCTGAGGGGGTAGAGGAGAGGAGAGAAGTGTACATCTACCAAGGGTTTGATATCCTAGGTTTTGTACAGGGATCTACAGACAGAACACAGAAGTACTATGAAGCTATGAGTGATGGCTGCTTAGGAGGATCGTGAGTCGGGTGGGGTAGGGGTAGAGATCACGTGAACTGCAGCCAGTCTTAGTAGACAGAGAAGTCTCCATGGAGATACAGCTTGCAGGGGTTTGGATGGGTACGTGCTGGTGAGCACTGTTCTCTCCAGAGTATGGAGAGGGTGCTTAGGTCATACCTTGAGCTCTTCTGCCTCCGGGCTGTTGGTGTTCTTCCAGGGCCCTGAAGCGGGGGTGCCGCTGCGTGGAGGTGGATGTTTGGGATGGACCTAGTGGGGAACCCGTCGTCTACCATGGATACACTCTGACCTCCCGCATCCTGTTCAAAGATGTTGTGGCCACAGTAGCACAGTATGCCTTCCAGGTAGTAGCCCCAGGTTGGGAACAGCACTAAGTAGGGAAAGAGGGGCTGGGGGAAAAATGATTGGGTCAGATCTGGGAGGATAGAGGGGTACAGGAAAGGTTATTGCAAGTGACATGATATATATATATATAGAAGGTTTAAAGCATCAGACAGTAATGAGAGATTACATGAGTAAGTGTTGGGTGTGTTACTAGCAATTGGTAGTCATAGAGGTAATTACTAGTGGTTGGTAACTACTACTTATAACAAGTTCTATTTACTATCTGGGAGAAGGTAGATAGGGACACAGAATTAAGGGGCTGGGGAGTCAGCGCAAGTGGTAGAGCACTTGTCTAGCAAGCAGAAGGCCCTTGAGTTTGATCCCCAGTACCCCCCACCCCAAAAAGAACACAGAAACAGTGGTGAGTAGGGCTGAAGGACAACAGGAATTTGGAGATGGATGCCTGAGGGTGTGATACAAACACATAACTAGGGAAATGACCTGGACCTCCTACTCTGAGTCTGAAAACTCGAAGGTCTCAAAGGAACTTAGGTCAGACTTGGCACAGTTGTGAAATATGGGATCCTAAGAGTGATCATTAGATGAGAATAGTGTACACAGGCATGGACCTCAGAGACAAAAGGTCTCACTGAGCCCTGTAGCAGTTGGAGGAGTTTAGCACTCAGGGTACTCAACTGAGTAAATAGGGGGCCCTGGGAGCCAAGTGTGTTGGAGAAGGAGGTTATGGATTAGAACTGTGGATACAGCATCCCCCTTCTCGCTCACCAGACATCAGACTACCCACTCATCCTGTCCCTGGAGAACCACTGCAGCTGGGGGCAGCAAGAGATTCTGGCGCAGCACCTGACTGAGATCCTGGGGGAGCAACTGCTGAGCACCCCCCTGGATGGGCTGCTGGCCACACAGCTGCCCTCGCCAGAGGTAGGGACCCAGGCTCTGCTGTGGCTTCTGCCCTCCCCAACTGTGGCTCCTCCCCCGTCCTCTTCTTGTTGCCTTCTTTCTATCCTTAGATGGACTGTCTTGCTCTTCAGTATGCCTGGAGACATCTTTCATTTTGAAAGATCTAATTAAAGACAAAATTCTATTTACAATTCTCTAAAGTTTCAATCAACTATTCACTTTATATTTTACTTTCAATGGAAATATCTTAATGTTTTTTTATGATAGTTTATAACTGTTATAGGGTATGAACCATAGAAATAGTATAGAGACAGAGAAGTCCCACCCCATCACTATCCCAACCTCTTCCATAAAAATAACTACATCTATATTTATATCTATACCTATTTGATGCTGGGGTTAGAACCCAGGGCCTCACTCATGCTAAGCACATGCTGTACCACTGAGCTACACCCTCAGCTTCATCAATAGATTCTCGTGATCTTCCTGCTTCAGCCTTCTGAGTGCCGGGATTACAGGCTTGTACCATCATGCCTGGCTTATATTCACATTTTAATTTTGTTTTTTGAGACAGATCTCACTATGTAGTTCAGGCTGGCCTTGAACTTGCAGTGATCCTTCTGCCTCAGCCTCCCGAGTGCTGGGACTACAGGCGTGTGCCACCACACCTGGCCTTATATTCAGATTTTAAAGAATCCATGAATGGAATCATCCTCTATGAATATCTCACACGTAATATATATCATGGGTGTCTTTTTGTGTATAATTTTTTTTCTTTTGACAGTTCTACAGTATTCTTTTTTATTTATTTTTATTTTTTGAGACAGGGTCTCACTGTGCAGGGCAGGCTGTTCTTGCACTCATGGCGATCCTCCTGCCTCAGCCTCCTGAGTGCTGGGATTATAGGCATGTGCCACCATACCCAGCTGAGCTCTACAGTAGTCTATTTATTTTATGGGTTATAATTTATTCAACTGTTTACCTATTTGGAGACATTTAGGTGGTTTGTAATTTTCAACTTTTACATACAGTTTAAGCATTTAGTTTTTCTTTGAAATGGATTCCTAGAAGCAACATTGCTGGGTTAAAAGGTTTGCATCCTGACATTTTTTATGGTTATTGCCAATTTGCTCTGCGGAAAAAATAGTGAATTATACTCCAACAGAAGAGAGTGACTAGAAACAACTCTGTGGGTGGGCTGATTCACAATCATAATGGCAAACACTGAAAAAAGGGTTTATCTTTTTATTGATATTTAATGATTTTCTTTTTTTCTTTCTTTTTTTTTTTTTTTTTAAGACAAGGTCTTGCTACGGGATCCAGACTAGCCTCAGACTAGTTCTATAGCCCAAGCTGGCCTCGAACTTGGCAATCCTCTGCTTCAGCCTCCTGAATGCTGGAATTACAAGCATGTACCAGTGTGCCCAGCCAATGTTAAATGTTGAAGATACTAATGCTTTGAACTTTTTTTTTTTTTTTTGGTACTGAGACTTGAGCCCACAAGCCTTCATGCTGAGCTATATCCCCATCCCTTTTTTATTTTGAGACAGGGTCTTGCTAAGTCACTAAATTGCCTGGACTGGGCTTGAATTTGTGATTCTCCTGCCTCAGCCTCCCAGAGTGCTAGGATTACAGCTGTGTAACACCATGCTCAGTTTGGGAAATGTTTTTTTGCAGTCAATTTTTGCTTTTGTCTTTTTACCATCTTTCATTTTATGGAAGTTTTTAAGCTTTATGCAGTCAAATCTTCAATCTTTTCAATTTTAGAACTGACTTTTCATATCACCTTTCTAAAGGCTATTTTCTTCTCATACTGTTATTTTTTTTGGTTTTTGATTTTGATTTTTTTTTTTTTTAGACAGGATCTTGCTGTGTAGTTCAGGCTAGCCTTAAACTCACTGTGGAGTCCAGACTGTCCTGGAACTCGCAATGATCCTCCTGCCTCAGCCTCCCAAGTGCATCACCACACCTGGCTCTTATGTTCTTTATATATGTAAAGCTTTCTTTTTATTATTTTTTTCCAGTTTTTTGAGACAGAGTCTCACTATGTAGTTCAGGCTGGCCTTGAACTCACCCTGTAGTTTAGGCTGGCCTCAAACCCACGGTGATCCTCCTGCCTCAGCCTCCCAAATGCTGGGATTACAGGCATGCACCACCAAGCCCAGCTTTATACGTAAATCTTTAAAGGAGTTTTTAGTATGTCAAATATGAGGTAGGGGCCCAGGTTTATGTTTCCATATAGATAGAGAAGTTACAAGCTGGTTTAACAATGAGAGAATCCCTTTGTTATGCATCAAGCGGCCCATCTCTTCCTGGGGGAACTTCTGACCACTCACTTTCTTCCTCTGCCTTTGAGGGCAATGAGACCCGCAGCATCTCTGCGGGAGCCTCAGAGCAGCAGGGGACAGGTCCCTTCATGTTGTCCCCTAGCAACTTCGAGGGAAGATCCTGGTGAAGGGAAAGAAGATAGGAACACTGCAGCAGGATGTCGAGGATGAGGACGAAGAGGAGCCAGAGGGTGACCTGGAGCGACAGCAGGCATCAGAGCTGGAGCCTGAACCTGAGCCCTTGGAGCCGAGCCTTTGGAGTAAGGGCAGAAGGAAGGTAGGCTGGGAGCCGTCCTCTTGCCGGGGCACCGGGCAGAGGCTAGAGACAGGCAGGGCAGAGCACCCGGGAGAAAGATGAACCTTCCGCCTAAGCAAGGAGGCGTTGGGACGCAGGTGCGGCGTCGTGGTGTATGTTGCTGTTTGCAGATGTCCTGCAGTGCTCTCTGACTTCTTTGGGCCATGAAATCTTGGTTTCTTTCACTTTCCTTCTTCCTAACACAAACTTACAGGAAAGCTCAGTAACAAAAATAGATACATGCAGAGCCGTTCTAACTAGTGCTCTCATTTGGCTCTCTGGATTCCCCAGGTGACTCTGGACACACCTTTTTTTTTTTTAACCAAGAACATGTATTGGTACATTGTACATATAATGATCACATTCATCACATTTATTTTGTACTTGTACATGATGTATCTTGCTTTTCCCCCTTTTCCCCACCCTTCCCCTCTGTTCCCTCCCTTCCTATTTATAGAAGGTTTATTCATATTTTTCCATGATTTCCCTTTCCCTTTTCTTTCTTTTTTCCCTTCCTGCTTTTCCTCCTTCTCTCTTTCTAGTTCTCCTCTCCTTTGTATATTATCTTCCTTTTATATAATATCTATTACACCTCTTTGTCCTTATTTAGAGTTATGGTTTCTCATATCAGAGAAACAATTTGATGTGTACTCATGAGTGTCTGATTTATTTCACTTAACAGTAGGTTCTCAAGGAACATCCACTTACATACAAATGACTCTAGGTTATCCTTCTTTATGGCGGTGTAGTACTCCATTGTGTAGAAAACCACATTTTCTTTAGCCGTTCGTTGGCTGTTGGGCATTTAGGTTGTTTCCAAAACTTAGCTATTACAAATTTTGTTGCTATAAATATGGTTGCACATATATCCCTGTGGTATGATGACTTCTGGGAAGATCCCCAGTAGTCACCTTTGTATGTTTGAAGACCACAGAGCATGTGTGTGGAGCACTGTTACACTGTTAAATAGGGGTTGCTGAAATAAAGGTTGTGATCTCAACTATAGTGGGCTGAGCTACAGATAGCTTCTTTCTTAGAAATTTGAGTTTCAGGAGGAGCCAGAAATAGCCAGAGATGAAAGGGAGAGAAGTTTGAGGTGGGGAAGCAAACCCCTGAGAAGGTGGCACCAGCAGGTCTGTTCCCTCTGGGGAAGGAGGAGGCTGAGGAAGAAGGGGTGCCATTGGGTGGGCCTGTACAATCCAGTCTGCATTGTCTGCATTATCTGTCTTGTGCACTCACTTGGCTCACTCAGCTCACTTCTAGCATGACCTGTTCTCTCTGGGGCTGTGGTGTTTAACCTGCTGCTACGTCCAGGGTTGGAAATGGGAATTCAGGAGACAAATCCAAATATATTACTCTATGATCCTCATATCCTTGCAGCTGTGAATTCTGTGACCATTTGTATACCTTGATATATCTGCTTGGATTCATGAACATTATAACCAAAGATTATTGTTCATCTGTTTTACAAAAGAAGTAGACCTGTAATCCCAGCACTCAGGAGACTGAGGCAGGAGGATTGCTGTGAGTTCGAGGCCAGGCTGGGCTGCACAGTTAGGTCAAGGCCAGCCTGAAGTACATAATGAGACCCTGTCTCAACGAAATCAAAACCAAAATGAAATAAAACTCCAAGAAAAAAAACAAAAATAAAAAAGAGAGAGAAGTAGGGAGGACTATGCTCCTGTTTAAAAATAATAGAAATACCTGATAACCCAAGATCTAACATAAAGCAGACCCTCCAGGCCCAGAGGCTGAAACTAGTCCCAGCACTACATGCAGAATGCCTTTATTCCCATTTTCACCCCCAGGTTGTGAAGTGCCTGCCGTTTTGTCTGCCTATCTGTTGTCAGATTATGACCCAGGATCTTATTCCTGATCCTGGGTTGCTTCTCTTGCCCGTTCAGGTGAGGCAGGAGGGAGAATGCAGTGGGGAGGCAGTGGGCAGAGGCTCAGGTTGGACGGCTGTTGCTTCTTCCCTCTCAGACTGCTGAGGATTCAGTTCCATCTTCCTCTCTGCTTTCTCCCCCAGAAAGTCAAGTCCATCTTGTGTCCAGCCCTTTCAGCTCTGGTTGTCTACCTGAAGTCTGTCCCATTCTACAGCTTCTCTCATTCAAAGGAGAACTACCACTTCTATGAGATATCATCCTTCTCCGAAAGCAAGGCCAGGCACCTTGTCAAAGAGGCTGGTCAGGACCCAAATGGAAGGATAGGGAGGGAAGTGGGGTGGGTAGGTTCACACCTGATGGGCAGGTCCAAGAAAGTGGACAAGAAAGCTGGGGAGGAATGAAGAAGCTAAGAAACTCCTCAGAGCAGGCAAAGGGAGAGGGGTGGTGAACAGTGGACATGAGGCAGCAGGGGGAGAAAAGCTGGGGGAAGATGGGGTGGTTGGAGCAGAGTAGAGCGTAGTGAGGCTTCCTGGAGCCACCTCAGCTGTCAGGGAGGACTGAATGAGCGGGCAGGGCCCCACTTTCATCTCCATCCCTACACCCTTCACAGGCAATGAGTTTGTGCAGCACAATGCTTGGCAGTTAAGCCGTGTGTATCCCAGTGGTCTGAGGACAGACTCATCCAACTACAATCCCCAGGAGCTCTGGAATGCAGGCTGCCAAATGGGTGAGGAGGCTGCAGGGATGGGGAGGCCACTGGAGTGGAGCAGTAGTTGGTGGAAGATAAGTTCCTTAGTAGAAGTAGGGCTGGGGAATGCTTTGAGGAGTACTAGGTGAGAAAGAGGTGATCTATAGAGATGGGCTGAAGGCCTCCAATGTGGATTTTCCCTTTTCCTCCTGGGCCCCCAGTGGCTATGAATGTGCAGACTGCAGGGCTTGAAATGGACATCTGTGATGGGCTCTTCCACCAGAATGGTGTCTGTGGCTACGTGCTGAAGCCAGATTTCCTGTGTGATGTCCAGAGTTCCTTCCACCCTGAAAGGCCCATCAGTCCGCATAAGGCTCAGACCCTATTAGTCCAGGTATGATAGGAAGAGAAACTGATGGGAAGAACCTGGGGTAGCTGGGAGGGAAGTGGGGAAGAGGTAGCCAGGCCTGACAGGAGTGTAACTGGTTGAAAATTCCCACACGAGGCAGGAAAGGCTGATTGTTAATAGCACAATCAAGACTTTGGAACTAACTGCCAAGCTTTGTATCTACTTCCTAGCTGTGTAACATAGGGCAAGTTCCTTAGCCTTTCTGTACCTGTGTGTTCACCTGTGAAATGGGCATAACACTACTGCCTACCTCCCAGGATTGTGAAGACTGAAGCAGTTAAGATCAAGTGTCTACAACTCCTGGCACATAGATCGTGCTGTTATTTGCACGCCCATTTTGAAACCACCATTTCTACCTGTTGCAGTTAAAATTGCAGATAGAATATGAGCATATATTACCCACAGAAGGTTAATTTTGCAAACCAAGCAGCTATAGTGCAAGGTCCCGTGTCTTCTCACTGGGTGAAAGCTGAGTGGGGTCTGGGCTGAGCAGGAACTCATGAGATTCCAGTGCCCTGGTTGCAGGTGATCAGTGGTCAGCAACTCCCCAAAGTGAACGACACCAAAGAGAAGTCCATTGTGGACCCACTGGTGAAAGTGGAGATCTTTGGCATCCATGCAGACACAGCCTGGCAAGAGACCAACTATGTGGAGAACAATGGTGAGAGACTGGGTAGTGCTGGGAAAGGAGGTGGTGGGCGCAGGACCACTGTCTCCTTTCTGTCCTGCCCTCCATCTAGTATGGTTCATGTCACTCTCAGGGGAGGCAGTGTGGAACAGTACAAAGAATCCTGGCCCCTCACAGGCTCCGGTGACTTGGGAGAACTGTTTCTATATCCTGAGCCTGTTTCCTCACCTGGGAAATGCTGATCGCCATCTAGATTAAATGAGAACACAGGGAAAGCAACTCAGTATGGGCAAGTGCAGAAGACAGTCAATGTCTGCTCCTTTGTTCCCTTTTATTCCCACTTAAGGCTTTAATCCATACTGGGGACAGACACTATCCTTCCGGGTCTTGGTGCCTGAACTCGCTGTGCTGCGTTTTGTGGTAAAGGATTATGATTGGAAATCCCGAAATGACTTCATTGGCCAGTTCACCCTGCCATGGACCTGCATGCAACAAGGTGAGATGGTTCCTGGACCTCTGGCCAACATGCCAGCTCTGACTGCCTTCTTGAGGCTGTCCTGCCTCTTTCCAGGTTACCGCCACATACATCTGCTCTCCAAGGATGGCACTAGCCTCCATCCAGCTTCCATCTTTGTGTACATGTCCATCCAGGAAGAGTCGGAGATTGAGTCCTGAGGTGGGTACTTTATAGCAAGGGTGGGTGCTGAATCCTGAGATGGGTACTGCACAGCAAGGGTGGGTGCTGGCTTTAGATGGTGAGAAAAACATGGAAGAATTGCTCCCAAGAGAGCAAATGGAGAGGGTGAAAACTTAGATTCTGCCTTACCAGGCACAAAATCACCTTGTTCTTCCTAACAAGCAAATCTAGGACTTTTGCCTTCTCTCTTATCCCTTCTCTTGTTTTCACAAGCTTTTGATATCTGTTGTGCCCTTCATCTTTGTATACACTATGCTGGAGTTCCTCCTTCCCATGGTGGTAGGCTCAATCTCATACTCAGTCCCACCACTATCTCTCTCATCAATGCTGGTGTGAAGGCAGATTGCATCTGGAAACCTAGAAAGGGACTTGGGGCACAGAAACCTAAAGAAGCATTATCTTTTCCACTCCTAACTTCGTCAAAGCCCAGCGCCAAGAGAAGGATCAATCAAGGATCCAAGCTCCCTGGGAAATGGTTGGGCAAGGAGACCTGACTGGACTGTACTGTCTCTTCGGAGAATACTACATAGCCCTGAGTCTCCACTGGACTGATCCTCTTCATCCCCTGGTGGAAACAGGGCTTCTCTCTCCAGTCTGGCTCCTGTATGGTCTGTCACCCTTGGGGGAGAGGGGGCAGTACGAGGGTTGCCCCCTTTGGGTAGTTAGGTGGGATAGGGAAAAGGTAGAGAAGTGAGCTGTCTAGGGGCTTCCTGCATGTGCCAGACAGAAAGGACACAGGACAAGCTTCAGTGGGGCAGGACAAAAGGAGACAAAGGTTTACGTGGTTCCAGCCCTCTTGGAGAGTTTCCCTAAACAGTCTTGGTTTATGGCTGTGTAAGCATAATTATTAATAGCATTCTCTTTAGTGTTCCTAGTGTGTCAAAGGATCAATTACATAGTGAGGCACTAAGAATTGTAAAAATCCAAATCCAAGATTTACCTCCCTAGTCACCTGCCTTTCGTAGTACCCTTGTGTTTTAATTCCCTAGTGTAGCTGCTGAGCCAGTCTGAGGACTGATAATGGAACTAAAGCTACTTCTAGGAAGAGGCTTAGTGGGTGGTGATCTTCCTCCTACAGGCAGATGAAGGAGCAGGGGAGCAGGGAGAAAGGCAAGGGCCAGGACAGGCTCAAGGCCAGAGACAAAGCAGACTAGGGTCTCTTTCAGAACCTCTCTCCTACCTTTATTCCTCTTATTTATTTTTCTTGTTTAATTGCCCTGGCTAATGTTTCTAGAACTATATTGAATAATAGTGGTGATAGTGGACAACTTTGTTTGGTTCCAGATTTTAGTGCAAAAGCTTCCAGTTTCTGACCATTTAGTGTGATGTTGGCCATTAGTTTGTCATAGATGGATTTTATCAGATTTAGATATAGACCATCTATTCCTAATTTCTGTAGAGTTTTTTTTATCATTAATGGGTGTTGGATTTTGTCAAATGCTTTTTCTGCATCTATTGAAATGATTGTGTGATTTTTGTCTTTGACTCTGTTGATGTGGTATATTACATATATTGACTGATTTGTGTATGTTGAACCATCCCTGCGTTCCTGGGATGAATCCTACTTGACTGTAGTGTATAATCTTCTTGATAATTCATTGCATTTTGTTTTCCAGTATCTTGTTGATAATTTTTGCATCTATGTTCATTAGGGAAATTGGCCTGTAGTTCTCTTTTTTGGTGGGCTCCTTTTCTGGTTTTAGTATCAGGGTAATACTTGCTTCCAGGAATGATTTTGGAAGTACTGCTTCCCTTTCGATTTCATTAAAGAGTTTGAGGAGTAGTGGTATTAGATCATCTCTGAATTTCTTGTAGCATTCAGCTGTGAAATCGTCAGGACCTGGGCTTTTCTTTGTTGGTAGGTTTTTAATTACCTCTTCAATTTCAATGGCTGATATTGGGTTATTAATTATTTTTATTTCTTCTAGATTCAGTTTCGGTAATTCATATGTTTCTAAGAATCTGTCCATTTCTTCATTGTTTTCCATCTTGTTTTTGAAGTAGGTACTGATGATTCTTTGGATTTCTGCAGGGTCAGTTGTGACTTCATGCTTTTCATTTTTTATTGCATGGGTTTGAGTCTTTTCTTTGTTTGGTAAGATTGACCAGGGGTTTTTCAGTTTTATTTAATCTTTCACAGAAACAACTCTTTGATTCATTGATTCTTTGTATTGTTTTCCTAGTCTCAATTGCATTAATTTCAGCTCTAATCTTTGTAATTTCTTCTCTTGTATGAGCTTGGGTTTGATTTGTTCTTCTTTTTCTAGATGTTTCAGCATTAGGTTGTTTATTTGAGCTTGCACTTTTTTCCTTCTTTTCCCTTGTAGCACTGCTTTCATTGCATCCCATAGGTTCTGGTATGTTTTTTTTTTTTGAGTGTGGTTGGTTTTTTTTTTTTTTTTTTTTTTTTGTTTTTTTTTTTTTTTTTTTTTTTTCTGGTTCTGGTATGTTGTATTGGCATTATCATTTAACTGTATAAATTGCTTCATTTCTTCTTTAATTTCTTCTGTGACCCAGCTGTTGTTCAGAAGGACGTTATTTAGTTTCCATGTGTTCATGTGGTTTTTTTGGTTTCTGTTAACCATTTATTTCCAATTTCATTGCACTATGGTCTGATATGCATGGGATAATTTCAATTCCTTTACATTGATGTAAGCATGCTTTATAAGCTAGTATGTGGTCTATTTTGGAGAACATCCCATGTGCAGCTGAGAAGAGTGTGTATTCTGCTGTTGTGGGGTGGAACACTCTGTTGACATCTGCTAAATCCATTTGTTCACAGATTTGATGCAATTCTGATATTTCTTTATTAATTTTTTGTCTAACTGATCTGTCTATTTGTGACAGCAGGGTATTGATATCTCCCATTATAATTGTGTTAGTGTTTATTTGTTCTTTCATGTTTCTTAATATTTGTTTTATATAGTTAGGTGCACCAATATTTGGTGCATAGGTATTAATGATTTTTTTTCTTCCTCTTGAAATTTTCCCTTAAGAAGTATGTAATGACCTTCTTTGTCCTTCTTGATCAGTTTTGGTTTGAAGTTCACTTTGGCTGAAATTAGGATAGCTACCTCTGCTGTTTTATGGGTTTGTGGTGCATGAAGTGCTGTTTTCCATCCTTTGATTTTCAGTCTATGAATTTCCTTTTGGGTTAAATGTGTCTCTCGTATGCAGCATACTGATGGATCTTGTTTCTTGATCCATTCTTCCAGTCTGTTTCTTTTGATTGGTGAGTTGAGACAGTGATTGTTACACTTTTTATGTATTGACTTATCTTTGTCATAGATCTTTTCTGTTGTTAGTTCTGTATTTCTCCTCTGTTTAACTACTTGTCTTACCTGGTGGATTCTTTTTATTAGTGTCCTTGTAATTATAGTTTCCTTTTTCCTCTTCTAGGATATCTTCCAAATATTCTGTAGAAATGATTTGGTAGTCAAGAATTTCTTCAGTTATTCTTTGTCATGGAAGTATTTTATTTCTTCATTGAATTTGAAAGATACTTTGGCTGGTTACATCAATCTGGGTGGGAGACTGTTTTCTTTTAAGGCTTGAAATATTTTGCTCCAATATTTTGCTCTCCTTGATTTAAAGGTTTGTATTGAGAAGTCTGCCGTGATTCTGATGGGTTTACCTTTATAGGTGATTGATTTCTTTTCTCTAACAATTTTCATTGTTCTGTTCTTTTATTGAATTTCTGGGATCTTAATTATTATATGTCTTGGTGTACATTTGTTTTGGTCATGGGTAATTGGGGTTCTATATGCCTCACTTATCTGTATATCAAACTCTTCTCATGCTGGGAAAGTTTTCTGTCATTATGTCTGTGAATAACTTTTTTACGTCTTATGCACTGTTTCCTTCTTTTTCATTCACTCTAATCAATCTTATGTTGTTCTTTGTATCATCTTGCAGTTGTTGTATTGATTTTTCATAGTCTCTAGCTATTTTAAGAAGTTTTCCTTTTCATGGACATGAACTGCGGTCCTGTCTTCTAGGCTTGAGATTCTGTCTTCACTTTCATTCAATCTACTACATTTACATCCAAAGAAGTTTTTGATTTCTTGAATATCTGGATCTGTTTCATGGGTTCCATTTCTTTCCTGGGTTGAGTGGTCAAGTTTTTCATTGTTTTTCTGAGCTCCTCTTTTTTTTTTTTTTTAAATCTGTGTCTACTCTAAATTCACCAAGCAGGTCTTTCATTATGATTGTCATCTCTTTTTTAATTTGGGCAATTATTTCTAATCTTATGTTTCCTCTAGTCTCATCCATCTGTTTTTTAACTTCTGCTCCTATCATTTAAAACTATAGAATGTTTCACGAATTTGTGTGTCATCCTTGCACAGGGGCCATGGTAATTTTCTCTGTATCATTCCAATTTTAGTATATGTGCTGCTGAAGCAAACACAGTTCTGCAGTTTTAATTGAAGATTTTACACTGGCATATTTCTTTAGCCTTGCCTTCCTATACACACAAATGGTACCGCATGAAACAAAGTGCCATTTGTTACTGAAGCTGCTAGAGCTTTCAGTATTTATATATACACTAGATACAAGGAGTGGTGTTGGCTTTATTTGGTGGAATATCTATCTATCCAAAATAGTGACTTTTCATAGTACACATCTATCAGGCCTGTCTAGTAAATAGCAGTTTGGGGTAGAACGTGTTATGCAGTTCTTGGGAGAGAAAGGGCCTTGTAACAACAGAAATCCACCTGTGTGTGGCCACATAAAGTCGAAGTTCAGATCTGCACCAACAGAGAAGAACCATAACATGATTTTAAAAAGAGGAAACTAAGTTTATTATAAGAGTGCAGCAGACCTGAGCATAGTCCAAAAATACTATGAAGCAAGTGACAACACCAAAGATGAAAGTTCTTGCATGAAATGAAGTGTTTGGTAGGTGAGAGAGAAAACACCAACACTGTGCCTACTTTCTCACTTTCTTAAGTATTGTGTTTAGACAAATGTGGCTTGGGTCAACAGGCCTGTGGGCTGGATCATTCCTAGCCTTGGCTAGAGTTATGGAATCATCAGGTTTTTTTTTTTTCTGTTAGTTAACAGTTATCTCTATGAACTCCTTTTCCAGCATAAAAAGTCAGTTTCTCTGCAGAAAGCAGCCAAGGTCATTTCAGTGAACTTCTGTATTTCACTGATTCTCATCATTTTTTAACTCTTTTCTTGATAGGCCTGGAAAGCTGTGAGTGTCTTACTAGGAAAAGCTCAAGGTTAGAAGTCAAAAAGCTCTGGTAGATAGGTTGTGCTCTTTGAACTGAAGATTTTACACAGGGATATTTCTTAAGCCCTGCTTCACTATAGAAGTAAATTATAGAGTATGAAATAAGGTGCTGTTTGTTACTGCAAGCACTTGAGCTCTCACTGTTTAGATATAAACTCGAGAGAGGAAATGCAGTCTGACTATACCCACTGCAATGTCTTCTTATCTGATATAGGGATTTTCAGAGTGTATATATATATTACATATATATAATATATATAATATAATATATATATTATATATATATATAATATATATTCAAGCATCTCCAGTGAATAGCAGTTTCCAGTAGAATACAGTTCTTTGGAAAGAAAGACCCCAGAGAGGTATGACTGTCTTACAAGGAAATGATCAATGTTAGAATTCTAAATCCTGTAGCTACTAGCTTCAGTTCATTTAAATAAAGGTTTTACACTTGGATATTGCTTGAGTCCTGCCATCCTAGAGAAGTGAATGTCACCATATGAAATAAATGGCTGTTTGTTATTGCAAATACCTGGAGTTCTCAGCTTTTAGATCTAAACTAGATGCAAGGAATGGAGTCTGGCTGAGTGACAGAATATCTGCCTATGCATAAGAGGAATTTTCAGAGTACACATATACTAGGGTTCTCTAGTGAGGAGCATTTTGGGGGTAGACAGTGTAATGCATTTCTTTGGAAAGAAAGGTCCTGGAAAGAAAGGTGTGAGTGGCTTACTAGTGAGAAATCGAAGCTAGAAGTCTAAATGCTGGGGCAGCTAGGTTCTGGTGATTTAACTGAAGTTTTTAAAATTGCTTTATTTCTTGAGCATTGCCTACTTATAGATGTGAATAGCGGGGCATGAAATAAAGTGCTGTTTGTCACTGCAAGCAGCTAAAACTCTCAGGGCTTAGATCTAAACTAGATACAAGGAATGGAATCTGGCTGTATTCACTGGAACATCTGCCTGTATGCAACAGAGATTTTCAGAGTGCATATGTAAGAGGGCTTTCTAGTCCATAGTAGTTAGCGATAGGGGGGGTTATGCAATTCTTTGGAAAAAAGGCCTGGAGTAGTGTGCATTTCTTACTAGGAAGAGCTACAGATGAGAAATCTATAAGCTGTGGGGCTATGTTGTGCTCTTTGAGCTTAGGTTTTTACACTGGGATATTTCATGAGCCTTGCCACACCTAGAAGTGAATGACAGTATATGAAATAAAGGGGTATTTGTTACTGCAAATACTGAGAGTTCTCAGTGTTTAAATCTAAACCAGATGCAGGAATAGAGTGTGGATGTCTTCCCCGGAATATCTGATTATCTAAAATAAGGATTTTCAGAGCCTCTGTAATGAGGATTTTGGAATAGAAAGTATTACTCATTTCTTTGGAAAAAAAGGGCGTGGTGAAGTGTGGGTGTCTTACTAGAGCTGGAGGTTAGAAGTCCAAAACTGTGGATGCTAGGTTCTTCTGTCTGAACTGAAGGTTTTAACCTGGGATATATCTTGAGCCCTATCTGGATATAGAAGTTAATGGCAGATTATGAAATAAAGGGATTTTTTTGCTGCAAGTACCCAGGGCTCTCAGTATTTAGATACAAACTCGAGACAAAGAATGGGTTCTCGATCTATTCACTGGATTGTGTTCCTATCTGCAATAGGGATAGTCACAGTGTACATGTCTCAGCCCTCTCTAGCGAGGAGCATTTTAGCATAGAACATGTACATTTTTTGGAAAGAAAGGGCCTGGAGAAGCATGAGTGCCTTACTAGGAATAGCTCAAGATTAGAACTTAAATGCCATCACAATTAGTTTTGGCAGTTTTCATTAAAATTTTAACACAGACATCCAGAGGTCTGCTTACCTATACAAGTGAAAGGAAGAGTATGAAAGAAAATGCTGTTTGTTACTGTAAGCAGTTAAAATTGTTGGTGTTTAGAGATAAGCTGCACAGAAGTAATGGAGTCTAGCTGTACTCACTGGAATACCTGCCTGTCTAAAATGGGGATTTTCAGAGTATGCATATATCAAGCCTTTCTGGCCAATAGCAGTTTGGTTTAGATGTGTTACACAGGTTTTTGGAAAGAAAAAGCCTAGAGTGCTGTGAGATTCTTACTAGAGAGAGCTCAAAGTTAGAAATTAAAAGTGGTACCAGCTAGTTTCCAGGTCTACTCACTGTAACATCTGTCTATCCGCAATAGGGATTTTCAGACTACATATATATCAGTCATCTCTGGTGGGTAGCACTTTGGGGTAGACTTTATTATGCAGTACTTCTTTATAAAGGGCCTTGGGATTTAGGAGGGTCTTAGGAAGAGCACAAGGATAGAAGTTAAAAAATGTTTTCGTTTTCTAGAGGCAGTGGTTTGCAAGAGATCAGATTTAATACAGGACATTTACAATTTACAACATTCACCCATAAGCCAAATGCAGAAAGAGTGCCAAATGTCTGTCTATGCACTGGAGATCCAAGAGATCCAATCAAGTGCTGGAAGCCCACAGCACTGTCCCTTGTACATCTGTGTCTGCAGATGATGGCTGAAGAAATCTTTACTGGAACCAAGATAAAATACTTGCAGGAGAGATGAAGACCAGAGCTCCCCTGAAGCAATAGCAGCCATCCTTAATGACAGCAAGGCCCCTCCTTTGATAAGAACAGCTGAGTTCCCTTTGGGAGAACCAATCACAACAGAGCTTCTGGGAAACAGCCAGCAGGCTCTTGTTCTCCTTTATGTTCTACTCTTGTTCTCCTTTATGTTGTTGACAGCAATCCTCAGCTGGATCTTCTATGCCCCAAACCACACCAACTCAATCTAGCTGGGTGTTCCTGCGCAAGTTGACCATATCAGTGCACCACAATCCGCTCCTGGTCAACTTGATAACCAGACACATTTCTTTAACCCATAATCTCCAGTGGCAGATTTATAAAGAGTTAACATATCTTGGTCTATTCAGATTTACACTAACAATACAATTCTTACTGGCACTCATTAGCACACCAGAAACAAATATTCGAAGGAGTCACAACACTAATTACAAACAGATGTCCAAAAATTACAAATTTACATACAAATATACAACTTCATTCTGTCTCTCTTGTTCTATAAAAATAAATGGTTTACAAAATACCAATACAGCATATCCACATGAAAAGAATATGGCTTCAAATTTTAAAACTCTTTGGTTTCCATTAACTTTAACAACAGAGTACAGCAAAATTAAGAAATGAACCAAAGTATCTCCTGCACCCCAAATACACTCTTCTCTTCTGGTAAAAGGCCTCAGGTCATTTTTCCATTGTCCTGTTTGTTCTCTGCAACCATATTCTGCTTTGTCATCCTTGCAGTCCAGAGCTTGCCTCTGGCCCAAGGCTTCAGGTCACCCTGCTGGCTCTCTGCTCTTGATTTCCAACATAGATTTAGCCAAAAGCTCTCAACAGAAAGTATACTGCTGTCCCAACACCAGACTGCACTGAAATATTTCCTCCACCCATGCACTATCTCCAAACACAAGTAAAATGCAGACCAACCTGTGCCAAAGCATACATACCCTACCTGGGATCCAGCAGCCAATGCAGTCTTTCTCAACAGAGGCCTCCCAAGCCTCATCCTAACCGGCAGCATTTCCATCAGTTACTCTGGCTTTCCATGCTTTAACCAGAGTCTCCCATATAAGTTTAGAGCTGTCTAGGGCTGCATCTTTGGCCAGTCTCTCAAATTCTTTCCAAATTAAGTCCAAAGTCTCCTAAGCCACATGGCCACCCAACATCACAGAAAGGACCCCACTTCTCTGGTACCAATTTATGTATTAGTTACTTTTCTAGAGCCAATGGTTTGCAGGGAGCAGATTTAATACAGGATATTTACAAGTTACAAGATTTACCATAAGCCAATTGTAGGAAGTGTGCTGAATGTCTGCGTATGCACTGGAGACCTGAAAGGTCCAATCAAGGTCTGAGTGCCCACAGCACTGTCCCATGTATGTCCATGTCTGCAGATGATGGCTGAAGAAATCTTTACTGGAAACAGGATATGATACTTGCAGAGGAGATGAACAGAGCTCCCCCGAAGCAACAGTAGCCATCCTCGATGACAGCCAGACACCGAGCTCCTCCTTCAAGGACAGCTGAGTTCCCTTTGGGAGAACCAGACACAACAGAACTTCTGGGAAACAGCCAGCAACTATCTTCTGCTCCCGTTCTCCTTTATGTTGTGTTTGTGGTATATCTTCTATACCCCAAACCACACCAACTCAGTCCAGCTGGGCATTCCTGCTCAAGTTGACCATATCAGTCCACCACAAAACCCGTCCCTGATAAGTTCTGATATATTCACTCAGGTTTTTACACTGATATGTGTTGAGGCCTCCCTCACAATAGAAGTGCATTGCAGATTATGAAAGAAAGTGCTGTTAGTTACTGCAAGCCCCTAGAGATCTCAGTGTCTAGGTATAAACTGCATACAAGAACGTAATTCCATTCAGCTAATAGGAATATCTGCCTATCTGCAATAGAGAGTTTCAGAGTGCCCATGTGTCAGGCCTCTCTGGTGAATAGGAGTTTGAGGTAGAATGTGTCATGCACTTTTGTGGAAAAAAAGCATGGAGGTGAGTGTCTTACTAGAAAGAGCTCGAGTTTAGAAGTTAAAATCTACCCCAGTTAGGTTCTACTGTGTTCACTGAGGTTTTACACCTGAGTGTAAAGTGACAAGCGGCTTGACTTTCTATAGAAGTGAAAGGCAGAATATGAAAGAAAGTACTGTTTGTTACTACAAACGAGAGAACTCTCAGTGTCTACATATAAAGTGGATATATTGAAGGCTGTCTTGATGTATTCAGTGAAATTTTACTCATTTTTTTCTTTTTTAAATTTTTTTTTTTTTACCAAGAGCATGTATTGGTACATTGCATACATAATGTCACATTCATCATGGTTATTATTACTTTTTTAATTTTTATCTTTACTAAGAACATGTATTGGTATGCTGTATACTTATTGATCAAAATCAGCATGGTTATTTTGTACCTGTACATGATATATCTTGGTTTCCCCCCTCTTCACCTCCCCTCCCATTCACCCACCACTCTCTATTTGCAACAAGTTTATTTACATTTTTCCATTTTTTCCCTTTCATTTTACTTTTCTTTTAAACTTCCTTCTTTATCCCCCTTTTCCCTCATCTAGTTCTCCTCTCTTTTGAATACTATCTTTTTTTTCTTTTACATAATACCTATTATACCCCTTTGTCCTTATTTACACTTATGGTTTCGCATATCAGAGAAACAGTTCAATGTGTACTGATAAGTGTCTGATTTATTTCACTTAATAGTATGTTCTCAAGGAACATCCATTTACATACAAATGACTCTACTTTATCCTTCTTTTTGGCAGTGTAGTACTCCATTGTGTAGAAAAACCACATCTTCTTTAGCCATTCATCAGTTGTTGGGCATTTAGGTTGTTTCCAAGACTTAGCTATTACAAATTGTGCTGCTATGAACATGGTTGTGCATATATCACTGTGGTATGATGATTTTTAATTCTTCTGGGAAGATACCAAGCAGAGGAATAGCTGGGTCAAATGGAACCTCTAGTTGTAGTTTTCTGAGGAATCTCCACACTGATTTCCACAGTGGTTGGACCAGGCTACATTCCCACCAACAGTGCAGGAGGGTTCCTTTTTCCCCGCAGCCCCGCCAGCACTTGTTACTGTTTGATTTCCCGATAATAGCTATTCTTTCTGGAGTGAGATGGTATCTTAGTGTTGTTTTGATCTGCATCTCTTGAATGACCAATGATGTTGAACATTTCTTCATATATTTATTTGCCATTTTTATTTCTTCATCTGAGAAATGTTTATTCATTTCAGTTGCCCGTTTTTGGATAGGGTCTTTAAATTTTGAGGGTTTGATTTTTTTGAGTTCTTTATTTATTCTAGATGTTAGACCTTTGTCTGAGGGACAGCTGGCAAAATTTTCTCCCAGTCTGTGATTTTTTGCTCGACTGTATTAGTAATTTCTTTTGCTGTGCAAAAGCCTCTTAATAGGATGTGGTCCCAAGCATTGATTCTTTGTATTGTTTCCTGTGCAGTCTGAGTTCTGTTCAAAAATTTTTTTCCCAACCCCTATGTCTTTGAGAGTTCTTCCTATTTTATTCTTCAGGAGATTTAGTGTTTCTGTTTTAATGTTTAGATCTTTGATCCACTTTGATTTTACCTTAGTACATGGTGAGAGACATGTATCTAGTTTTAGTATTCAGCATGTGGTACGCCAATTTTTCCAGCACCATTTATTAAAGAGACTATCTTTCTTCCAGTGAGGGTGTTTGGCTCCTTCATCAAAGATGAGGTATTTGAGTGGGTTTGGAATTATTTCTCCATCTTCTAGCCTGTTCCATTGGTCCTCGGGTCTGGCTTCATGCCAATACCATGCTGTTTTTATCACAGAAGCTTTATAATTTCAAGTCAGGGATTGTGATGCCCCCTGCCTCATTCCTGTTGGCCAGAATTGTTTTTGCTATTCTTGGTCTCTTCTGCTTCCAGATGAATTTCATGATTGCCTTTTCTAATTCTGTGAAGTATGTCATTGGTATTTTGATTGGAATTGCATTAAATCTGTATAGTAATTTAGGAAGTATGGCCATTTTCACTATGTTGGTTCTTCTTGCCCACGAACATGGGATATATTTCCACTGTCTGAAATCCCTTTCAATTTCCTCTTTTAGAGTAGTGCAATTTTCAATGCAAAGATGTTTTACTTGTTTTATTAGATAGATTCCTAAGTATTTCATTTTTTTGGATGCAATTGTGAAAGAAATATCTTCTGTTATTTCTTTCTCAGTGAGTTTGTTATTGGTATATAGGAATGCTATTGACTTTTGAGTGTTGACTTTGTATCCAGCTATGCAACTGAATTTAGTTATTAAATCTAGAAGTTTTTTTGGTGGAATTCTTGGGGTCTCCTATGTAGAGTATCATGTCATCTGCAAATAATGATAGTTTAACTTCTTCCTTTCCTGTCTTTGTCCCTTTTATTTCTTTCTCCTGCCTGATCACTCTGGCTAATGTTTCTAGAACTATATTGAATAATAGTGGTGATAGTGGACAGCTTTGTCTTGTTCTAGGTTTTAGTGTGAAAGCTTCAAGTTTCTGACCATTTAGTGTGATGTTGGCCATTAGTTTGTCATAGATGGCTTTTATCAGATTTAGATATAGACCATCTATTCCTAATTTCTGTAGAGTTTTTTTTTATCATGAATGGGTGTTGGATTTTATCAAATGCTTTTCCTGCATCTATTGAGATGATCGTGTGATTTTTGTCTTCGATTCTGTTGATATGGTGTATTACATGTATTGATTTGCATATGTTGAACCATCCCTGCATCCTTGGGATGAATCCTCCTTGGTCGTAGTGTATAATCTTCTTGATAATCCATTGCATTCTGTTTGCCAGTATCTTATTGAAAATTTTTGCATCTATGTTCATGAGGGAAATTAGTCTGTAGTTCTCTTTTTTGGTGGGATCTTTTTCTGGTTTTAGTATCAGGGAAATACTTGCTTCCAGGAATGATTTTGGAAGTACTGCTTCCTTTTCAATTTCAGTAAAGAGTTTGAAGAATAGTGGTATTAGACCCTCTCTGAATTTCTTGTAGAATTCAGCTGTAAAATCGTCAAGACCTGGGCTTTTCTTTGTTGGTAGGTTTTTAATTACCTCTTCAATTTCAATGACTGATATTGGATTATTTAGAATATTTATCTCTTCTTGATTCAGTTTTGGTAGTTCATATGTTTCTAAGAATCTGTGTATTTCTTCAGTGTTTTCCATCTTGTTCGAGTGTAGGTTCTTGAAGTAGGTGCTGATGATCCTTTGGATTTCCATAGGTTCAGTTCTGACTTCACCTTTTTCATTTTGTATTGCATGGATTTGGGTCTTTTCTTTCCTTTTTTTGATAAGAATGGCTAGAGGTTTGTCTATGTTATCTATTCTTTCAAAGAACCAACTCTTTGATTCACTGATTTTTTTGTGTTTTCTTAGTCTCAATTGCATTAATTTCAGCTCTGATCTTAATAATTTCCTCTCTTGTATGAGCTGAGATTTGATTTGTTCTTTTTCTAGATGTTTGAGGTTCAACATTAAATTGTTTATTTGGGCTCTTTCTGTCTTCCTGATGTGGGAGTTCAATACAATGAATTTCCCTCAAAGCACTGCTTTCATTGTATCCAATAGATTCTGGTATGTTGTATCGGCATTATCATTAAACTGAATAAATTGCTTAATTTCTTCTTTAATTTCTTCTATGACCCAGATGTTGTTCAGAAGGATGTTATTTAGGTTTCTAGTGTTTATGTGGTGGTTTTCTTCTCTATTACCACTGAATTCCAGTTTTATTGTCTATGGTCTGATAGTATGCATGGTATAATTTCAATTTCCTTGCATTTACTTAAACATGCTTTATGAGCTAGTACGTGGTCTATTTTGGAGAACATCCCATGTACAGCTGAGAATAATGTGTATTCTGTTGTTGTGGGGGTAGAACACTCTGTATACATCTACTAAGCCCATTTGTTCACAGATGTGATTCAGTTCTGATATTTCTTTTTTTTTTTTTTTTTTTTTGGTGCTGAGGATTGAACTCAGGGCCTTGCGCTTGCTAGGCAAGCACTCTAACCACTGAGCTAAATTTCCAACCCCAGTTCTAATATTTCTTTGTTAAGTTTTTGTCTAGTTTATCTGTCTATTTGTGTCAGTATGGAATTGAAGTCTCTCATTATAAATGTATTAGTATTTATTTGATCTTTCATGTTCCTTAATATTTGTTTTATGTAGTTACGTGCACCAATATTTGGTGCATAAATATTAATGATTGTTATTTCTTCCTCTTGGAGTTTTCCCTTGAGAAGTATGTAGTGACCTTCTTTGTTGTCCCTCTTGATCTGTTTTGGTTTGAAGTTCACTTTTTCTGAGATTAGGATAGCTACCCCTGCTTTTTTTTGGGTTCCTGTTGCATGAAATACTGTTTTCCATCCTTTGATTTTCAGTCTATGAATTTCCTTTTGAGTTAGATGTGTCTCTTGTGTGCAACATATTGATGGGTCTTGTTTCTTGATTCATTCTGCTAGTCTGTTTCTTTTGATTGGTGAGTTAAGACCATTTATATTGATGGTTACAGCTGTTATGTATTGACTTATCTTTGTCATAGATCTTTTCTGTTGTTTGTTCTGTGTTTCACCTCAGTTTAACTGTTTGTCTTGCCTAGTGGATTATTATTTATTAGTGTCCTTGTAATTATAGTTTCCTTTTTCCTTTTCTAGGATATCTTTCAAAATATTTTGTAGAAGTGGTTTGAAGGTCACGAATTTCTTCAGTTATTCTTTGTCATGGAAATATCTTATTTCATTGTTGAATTTGAAAGATAGTTTAGCTGGGTACATCAATCTGGGTTGAAGATTATTTTCTTTTAAGGCTTGAAATGTTTTGCTCCAGGCTGTCCTGATTTAAGGGTTTCTGATGAGAAGTCTGCTGTGATTCTGTCGGGTTTACCTTGATAGGTGATTTGTTTTTTTTCTCTAACAATTTTCAGTATTCTGTTCTTCTGTCGAATTTCTGGAATCTTGATTATTATAAGTCTTGGTGTAGATTTATTTCGGTAGTGGGTAATTGGGATTCTATATGCCTCACTTATCTGTATGTTGAGTTCTCTTCTCTTGCTTGAGAAGTTTTCTGTCATTATGTCTGTGAATAATCTTCTTAGATTCTTTGCACTGTCTCCTTTTTCCTTCACTCCAATCAATCTTATGTTGTTCTTCTTAGCATCATCTTGCAGTTGTTGTATTGATTTCTCATAGTCTCGTTATTTTTAAGAAGTTTTCCTTTTCATGGTCATGAAGTGCATTCCTGTCTTCTAGTTCTGAGATTCCATCTTTGCTTTCATTTAATCTACTGCGTATACTTTCAAAGCAGTTTTTGATTTCTTGGACATCTGTTTGGATCTGTTTCATGGGTTCCATTTCTTTCCTAAATTGAGTGGTCAAGTTTTCCATTGTTTTTCTAAACTCCTCTGTTTTTTATCTGTGTCTACTCTAAATTCACTAAGCAGGTCTTTCATTATGATCATCATCTCTTTCTTAACTTGGACAATTATTTCTAATCTGATATTCTCTATACCTCATCCATCTGATTTTTAACTTCTGCTGGTATCATTTCTGAAAGTTTGGTTGAGTGTTTTCCAATTTCCTTTATTTTGTTGTCCTCTGGATTTTTTCTCGGTGAGCTGGGGGGGTCTGGCCTTGTATTTTGCTTCTGGGTCTTGTCATTTTCTTTGTATCTATATGTATTTCCCCCCTTTGAATTTCAGTGCTGATTTTTATATTTTGATTATGGGAGGTTACTTCAAGACAAATATCAATGCTTTCTAAAGAAAATTCTGTTCATTCAGTGTCTTGTAGGTATACGTGATTCTTGGCTTTTGTGGTTGTCTCAAGACCCTGGATTATGTTAATGATTATTACCTCAGATAATTACAGTATTACCGTATGAGAAAGTACAATTTTTTATAACCTGTATGATACCCTTGTTACACTAGTACATTAGCAATAGCATCAATTCATGAAATTGACCAATTGTGGTAGATATTAACTTTGTATCTTTGACCATAAGAGCAAGATCTGTACCATCATAAAGCGGAATGCAATATAAACCAGGAATTTGCATGCAGTGGGTATCCTGTTAGTAGAGTGCTTTTCTTCCCTGCTTGTAGAAGGGATAATGAGGGATAGGAAAAGGTAGCAAGGTAATGAAGTAAAGTTCTAATAGATGTAAAATTTAAAATAGTCTGTTACTTATACTGTGGGAAACTTGAGTAGATAGTTTAGGAAGAGTGAAAGGTGAAAGTAGTGGGTCAAACCATGTAGAATCTAGACAATATTTACTCGTATGAAAAATGAAAGGGAGTGAGAAAACGAACAGTAAAGGAAAAATCACAGCATTTGGTTAAGGAAGGAGAGATATGAACCAGGCAGGAGTCAATAAAAGTAAAAACCAAAACAACAACAACAAGAAAGAATACGTAGACAAGAGAATGCATCAGATAGGTAGCAGGATGAATAAGAGAAGGAGAAAATAAAAGGAGAAACAAAACCAATATGTACAAATATTATGTATACATACACACATAGTGAGATTTCTCTGATGGCCACCGCTCTGTGTGTGGGGTGCAGGCCAAAACCTGATTCTATGCTCATTAGCCTTACCGAGTCTGCAGTGGTCAGTGCCAGGTACTATGTTGATCCTGGCCTCCAAGCGTGGAGTCTGGGGGCAGTTGTCAGACTGCAGCTCTGTAGGAGATCTTTGGTAGCCCGCCCATGTCTCCTTATCATTTATGTCTCTAAAAGTTCCTTACTGGTGTGGGTATTGTTGGCTTTACCAGATAGTTGTGGCTTGGATGAGTAGAGAAATGAAAAAAAAAAACAAAAAACACTAATGAGGGAGAGATGCTACAGTACTTTCCATCCAAGATGTTTCCCACCTTATTTGAGTTTCACCCTGCCGGTGCATGGGCCACGCCAGTGCGAATCCACCGCCTGGGAGCATCCTGACCTACTGACTCAAGCCTGGGTCCAAAGATGGAGCCCGGAGCTGCCTTCCCTGGAAGGGGGTGGAACCAGTGTGGATCAGCGCTTGGGAGCATCCCGACCTGCCGGCTCAAGCCTGAGTCCGAAGATGGAGCCCGGATCTGTCTTCCCTGGAAGGGGCTCATCATGGTTATTTTGTACCTGTACATGACATGTCTTGGTTACCTCCCTTCCCCACCCCTCCTTTCTGCTCCCCCTTCCCTATTTACAGCAGGTTCATTTATATTTTCCCATTTTTTCCCTTTCCTCTTTTTTTACTTTTTCCCTTCTTTCTCTTCCCCCTTTCTAGTTCTCCTCTATTTTGACTATTATCTTCACTTTATATAATATCTATTACACCTCTTTGCTCTTATTTCCCCTTATGGTTACTCATATCAGAAGAACAATTCTATGTGTGCTCATGAAAGTCTGATTAATTTTGCTTAAGAGTATGGCAGATGAAATGAATAAACATTTCTCAGATGAAGAAAGACAAATGGCAAATAAATACATGAAAAACTGTTCAACATTACCAGTCATTCGAGAGATTCAAATCAAAACAATGTTAAGATTCCATCTCACTCCAGAAAGAACAGCAGTTATGAAAAGATCAACCAAGAACAAATGCTGGTGGGGCTGTGGGGAAAAAGGAACCCTCCTCCACTGTTGGTGGGAATGTAGACTGGCCCAGCCACTGTGGAAATCAATATGGAGATTCCTCAAAAAGCTACAACTAGAGGTTCCGTTTGATCCAGCTATTCCTCTACTGGGCATCTTCCCAGAAGAATTAAAATCATACCATATTGATATATGCACAACCATGTTTATAGCAACACAATTTGTAATAGCTAAGTCTTGGAAACTACCTAAATGCCCAACAACTAAGAATGGCTAAAGAAGATGTGGTTTTTCTATACAATGGAGTACTACTCTACCATTAAAAAGGATAAGCTAGAGACATTTGTAGGTAAATGGATATACCTTGAGAACATACTCTTGCTCATTTCTTTTAGGGAGTTTCAAAGTACACATACATCAGGCCTCTCTAGTAAATAGCAGTTTGGTGTAGAATGTTTTATGCAGTTATTTGGAATGAAGTGTCCTAGAGAGGTGAGTGTCTTACTAGGAGTAATCAATGTTAGAAGTGAAAAAAATGTGCCAGTTAGAGTGTACTGTGTTCACTGAAGTTATTAAACATCGATAAGTTCAGAGCCCTGCCTCCCTATACAAGTGAATGTAAGGATGTCATGAAAAGTGGTGTTTGCTACTGCGAACAGCTAGCGCTCTTACTGTCTAGCTATAAACTGCATAGAAGGAAGGAAGTCTAGCTGTACTCAATGGAATATCTGCCTATACGCAATTTGGATTATCAGAGTAAACTTACAGCAGTGTTCTCTGGTGAATAGCTGTTGGGTTTGAATATTTTATGCAGTTTTTTGAAAGAAAAGGCTTGGAGAAGTGTGATCATCTTACTAGCAATAGCTCAAGTTTAGAATTTCAATGCTCTCTCAGTGAGGTTCTTCTGTATTCACTGGGGTTTTTCACTTTCAGATATGTCCAGTGTCCAGCATCCCAATAGAAGTAAGTGGCAGAGAATGAAAGAAAGTGCTGTTTGTTACTGCAAGTAGGTACAACTCTCAGTGTCTATATATGAACTCTATAAAGAGAGTCTATCCTTACTCACTGGAATATCTGCCTATCTGCAACAGCAATTTTCAGAGTACATGTATATAATGTCTCTGGTGAAAAGCAGTTTGGAGTAGAATGTTTCATGTTGTTCTTTGGAAAGAAAAGACATGGAAAGGGGTTAGTATCTTACTAGAAGGAGCACAAAGTTAGAAATTAAAAGCTCTTGTCTTGGTTAGCTTTTCTAGAGTCAATGGTTTGTAAAAGAGCAGATTTATAAAGAGGACACTTATAAATTACAATAGTCACCCACAAGCGAAATACAGGAAAAGTGCCAAATGTCCGTCTAGGCACTGGAGATCCAAAAGATCCAATCAAGTGCTGGGAGCCCCCAGCAGTGGCCATGTACATCTGTGTCTGCAGATGATAGCTGAAGATCCAGGATCCGAAGGTCCTGGATCCAGGATACAATGCTTACAGCAGAGATGACAACCAGAGCTCTTCTGAAGCAACAGCAGCCATCCTTGATGCCAGCAAGGTCCCAAGCTCCTTCCTCTATGAGAACAGCCGAGTTCCTTTCAGGAGAACCAGCTACAGCAGAGCTTCTCCTGGGGAACAGCCCTCCAACTAGCTTCTGCTCCCATTCTGCTTTACGTTTCATCAGCAAAAATCCTCGGTGGATCCTCTACACCCAGAACCACATCAACTTAGTCCAGCTGGGCATTCTGGCTGAAGTTGACCACAGTAAGTCCACCACAGCTCTCCAAGGTTTTATAGTGTTCACTGAGGTTTCTACATTTGGATATATTCATAGGCCTTCTTTTCTACAGAAGTGAATGGGAGGTCATGAAAGAGAGTGTCGTTTGTTACTGGAAGCAGTTAGATCTCTGTCCCGATATAAACTGCGTACCAGGAAGTTAGTCTAGCTATACTCTCTGGAATATCTGCCTATTGACAATAGAAATTTTCAGAGTAAACCTACATATGGCCTCTCTGATGAATAGCAGCTTCGAGTAAAATGTGTTACAGAGTTGTTTGGAAAGAAAAAGACTGGAAAGGTGGTCTTACTAGGAAGAGCTCCACATTAGAAGCCAATGATTTTCCCAGTTAGGTTCTGCTGTTTCCACTGAGGTTTGTACATTCAGATATGTCCAAAGGCTTGATTCCCTATAGAAGTAAATGTCAGAGTATGATAAAAATTGCTGTTTGTTATGGCAAGAAGCTAGAGGTCTCAGTGTTGAGATATAATCAGAATAAAAGGAAAAGAGTCTCACTGTACTCAAGGGAATATGTACCTATCTGCAATAGGGATTTTCAGAGTACTTATACATCAGGCCTCTCTTGTGAATAGCAGTTTGGGGTAGACATGTTGTGCAGTGCTTTGGAAAGAAAGGGCCTGGAGGGAGGTGAGTGTCTTATTAGGTAGAGCTCAAGGTTAGAAGTTGAAGTGTGCCCCAGTGAGTCTATGATGTGTTCACATAGGTTTTTATCCTCAAATATACCCAGAACCCTTCCTCCCCATAGAATTGAATGGTAGAGTATGAAAGAAAGAGTTGTTTGTAAATGCAAGCCACTAGAGCTCTCGGTGATTGATATAAACTACATACCAAGAAGGTTGTCTAGCTGTACTCACTGGAATATCTGCCTCTCTGCAATAGGGATATTTGAAGACTCATATATCAGGCTTCCCTGGTGAATAGCAGTGTGGAGCAGGGTGTGTTATGCAGTTCTTTGGAAAGAAATGGCAGTGGGAGATGTGTCTTACAAGGAAGAGCTTGAGTTTAAATTATAAATTTTCCCAGTAAGGTTCTTCTGTGTTCACTGATGTTTTTACCCCTGGATATGCCCAGAGGCCTGCTTTCCTTTAGAAGTAAATAGCAGAGTATGAAAGAAAGTACTCTTTGTTACCACAAGGAGATAGAGCTCTCAATGTCTAGATGTAAACTCCATACATGAAAGGAGTCCAGATGTACTCAGTGGCATATCTGCCTATATGCAGTTGGGATTTTCAGAGTAAACATACAACAGGTCTCTCTAGTGAATTGTTGTTTGGGGTCAAATGTGTTATGCAGTGTTTAGAAAGCAAAAGCCTTGGGGGCTGGGGATTTAGCTCAGTGGTTACAATGCTTGCCTTGCAAGCACAAGGTCCTGAGTTCGATCCCCGGCACCAGAAAAAAAAAAAAGAAAGAAAGAAAAACAAACTCAAGAAAGCAAAAGCCTGGAGAGGTATGAGTGTCTAACTACCAAGAGCAAGAGGATAGAAGTTCAGTGCTCTCTCAGTGAGGTTCTGATGTATTTACTGAGGTTTTTAAACTTGGACATGTATGAAGGCCAAACTCACTATACGAGTGAATCCAACAGTATGAAAGAAAGTACTGTTTGTTACTGAAAGTAACTAGAGTGCTCAATGTCTAGATATAAAGTGCATTGCTGGAAAGGTGTCTATGTATACTCAGTGGAACATCTTGCATACCTGCAATTGAGATTTTCAGAGTGCACATATATCAGCCCTCTCTGCTACAGAGCAGTTTGGGATACAATACATTATGCAGTTCTTTGGAAAGAAACAGCCTGTAGAGATGTGTGTGTTTTACTAGAATGAGCTCAAGTTTAGAAGGTAAAAGGTGTTAAAGTTAGGTTGTGCTGTTTTCCCTGAGGTCCCCCCCGACCATATGACCAGAGACTTGCCTTTCTGTAGACATGAATGGTGGAGAATGAAAGTGTTTGTTACTGCAAGCAATGCAAGATGTGTCTAAATATAAAATGCATGTACGTTAGGGAGTCTTGCTGTGTTCACTGGAATTTTCCCTATTTGCAATAGTGATTTTCAGAGTAAACATATCAGGCTTCTATTGTGAATAACGGTTTGGAGTAGAATGTGTTATGCAGTTCTCTATAAAGAAAGGCCCTTGAGACCTGTGAGTGTCTTCCTAGGAAGAGCTTAAGGTTAAAAGTTCAAAGCTGTCCCAGTTTGGTTTTGCTGTATTTACTGACTTTATTACCTCTGGATATGTCCAGAGGCGTGCCTCACTATAGAAGTGAATGACAGAGTATGAAAGACAGTGCTCTTTATGATGGCAACCAGCCAGAAGTCTCACTGTGTAAATATAAGCTGTGTATACAGGAGTCTACTGTACTAAGGAATGTCTGCATATCAACAATAGGGATTTTCAGAGTACTCATGTATCAGGCATCTCTAGAAGTAAAATCTGATTTTCTTAACAAAGCTCTATGAGGCCTTTATCCTATCTATCCTTGCCTACAGGCCCCTTGTCCCTACACTCTGAAAATCCCTATTGCTAATATACAGATATTCCAATGTGTACAGCTAGAATACATTCCTTTTATGCAGTTTATAGCTATACACTGAGAGCTCTAGGTGCTTGTAGTAACAAACAGCACCTTCTTTCATATGCTGCCTTTCACTTCGACATGCACTTCAGGATTCTGTATATATCTTAGTGTGAAAACTTCAGTGAAAATAGAAGAACATAACTGGGACATCTGTTCACTTCTAAACTTTACCACTGTCTAGTAAGACATTCACACCTCTCCAGGCCCTTTCTTCACAAAGAACTGCAGAACACATTCTCGACCACACAGCTATTCATGAGAGAGACCTGATATATGTCTATTCTGAAAATCTCTTTTGCAGCTAGTCGGATATTCCAGTGAGTACGGCTAGACTCTATTCCTTATTCGCAGTTTATATCTACACACTGACAGCTCTAGCTGATTTCAGTAACGAAAAGCATTTTCTTTCATATTATGCCATTCACTTCCAGAGGTAGCTCAGGCCTCTGAAATATCTTAGTGTAGAATCTAAAGTGAAAACAGCAGAACCTAACTGGGATAGCTTTTCACTTCTAAACTCGAGGCAGTCACACCTCTCCAGGACTCTTCTTTCCAAAGAATTGCAAATACATTCTAAATAAACCGGTATTCACCAGAGAGCCCTGATATATTTGTAATCTGCAAATCCTTATTGCCAAAAAGCAGATATTCCGGTGAATACAGCTAGACTCCATTCTTGTATGTAGTTTATGTCTAAATACTGAGACCTGTAGCTGTTTACTGTAAGAAGGAGCACTTTCTTTCATCCTTTGCCATTCAGTTGTATAGGGAGTTCAGACCTCTGTAAATAGTGTACAGTGTTCAGTGAAAACAGCAGACACTTACAGTGACATCTTTTCACTTCTAATATAGAGCTTTTCCTAGTAAGACATTCACCTCTCTCCAGGCCCTTTCTTTCCAAAGAATTGTACAACACATGCCACTCCAAACTGCTATTCATCAGAGAGGCCTGAGACATTTGTACTCTGAAAATCACTGTTGCAACCTAAATGCCCAACAACCAATGAATGGCTAAAGAAAATATGGTTTTTCTATACAATGGAGTACTACACAGCCATAAAAAAGGATAAACTAGAGTCATTCGTATGTAAATGGATGTTCCTTGAGAACATACTTTTAAGTGAAATAAATCAGACACTCATGAGTACACATTGAATTGTTTCTCTGATATGAGAAACCATAACTGTAAATAAGGACAAAGAGGTATAATAGATATTATATAAAAGGAAGATAATATACAAAGGAGAGGAGTACTAGAAAGAAAGAAGGGGAAAAGCAGAAAGGCAACAAAGTAAAGAAAAGGGAAAGGGAAAATATGGAAAATTATGAATAAACCTGCTGTAAATAGGGAGGGAACAGAGGGGAGGGGTGGGGAAGAGGGGGGAGAACCAAGATGCATCATGTACAGGTACAAAATAAATGTGATGAATGTGACCATTGTATGTAAAATGTACCAATACATGTTCTTGGTTTAAAATAAAAATAAAAAAAGAAAAAAAGAAAATCACTGTTGCAAATAGGCAACTACTCTGAAAATAGCTGTTGCAGTATGTACAGCTAGACTCCATTCCTTCCATGCTGTTTATATCTGCACACTGAGTGCTCTAGCTGATCGCTGTAACAAACACCACTTTCATTCATACCCTGTCATTCACTTATGTAGGAGGTTCAGGTTTCTAGAAATATATTATTGAAAAACATTCAGTGAAAACAGCAGAACATAACTGGGATGGCTCTTCACTTTTCACTATGAGCTCTTCCTTATAAGACATTCACAGCTCTTCAAGCCCTTGCTTTCCAAAGAATGACAGAGGACATTCTACTTCAAACTGTTATATACCAGAGAGGGCTATGTTTGTACTCTGAAATTCTCTATTGCAGATATGCAGAAATTCCAGTGAGTACACCTAGAATCCGTTCCTTATATGCAGTTTATATCTACACAATGAGAGGTTTACCTGCTGCAGTAACAAACAGCACTTTCTTTGATACTCTGCCATTCACTTCTATAGGTAGGTTGGACCTGTAGACATGTCTTCGTGTAAGCTTTTCAGTGAAAACGGTAGAATGTAACAGGCACAGCTTTTCACTTTTAACCTCAAGCTCTTCCTAGGAAGATACGCTTCTCTGGGCAGTTTGTTTCAAAATAATGCCAGAACTCATTCTAGCTCAAAGTATATTCACCATAGTGGACTGATAAAGGTATGCTCTGAAAATCTATATTGCACATCGGCAGATATTCCAGTAAGTAGAGCTAGAATCTATGGAGTTTATCTATACACTGAGAGCTCTACCTGCATACAGTAACACCACTTTGTTTCACACCTTACAATTCACTTGTGTGGGGTGGTCAGGCCTCCGGAAAAATCTTAGTGTATAACCTCCATTGAAAAATGGGAAAAAGTATATGGGATAGCATTTCACTTCAAAGTCGAGCTTTTATTAATAAGACACTCACAACTCTTTAGGCACTTTCTTTCCAAAGAACTGCAGAGCACATTCTACCCAAAACTGGTATTCACCAGAGAGGCCTAATATATATGTACTCTAAAAATCCCTATTACAAATAGGCAGGTATTCTAGCGAGTAAAGCTAGACTCCATTCCTTGTATGCAGTTTATATCTACAGGGAGAATTGAGGCTGACTGTGGAAACAAGCAGCAATTTCTTAGACATACTGCCATTCACTTGGATAGGCACATCAGGCCTGTAAAAATTTCGTGTATAAACTTTAGTGAATACAGCAGAACCTAACTAGCACAGCTTTTCACTTCTAA
Source organism: Hystrix cristata (assembly GCA_004026905.1). Taxonomy (NCBI): domain Eukaryota; kingdom Metazoa; phylum Chordata; class Mammalia; order Rodentia; family Hystricidae; genus Hystrix; species Hystrix cristata. The sequence continues at coordinate 178,778 of PVJO010000325.1, forward strand.
CCTTGAGCTCTTCCTGGGGAGACACTCACATCTCTGCAGGCCCTTGCTTTCCAAAGAACTGCTGAAAACATTCTACCCCAACTGCTATTGACCAGAGAGGCCTGAGATATGTGTACGCCAAAAATCCGTACTGACATGAGCACATATTCCAGTGAGTATAGCCAGACTCCATTTCTCGTACGCAGTTTATATCTCCACACTGAAAGCTCTAGCTTCTTGCAGTAACAAACAACATTTTCTCCATATGTTGCAATTCATTCCTATAGGGAGTTCAGGACTCTGGAAATATCTTATTGTAAAACCCTTCAGTGAAAACAATGGAACCTAACACGGAGCACGTTTCACTTTTAAGCTCAAGTTCTTCCTAGTAAGACACTCACACTTCTCTGGGCACTTTCTTTCCTACGAACGCCAGAACACATTCTACTCCAAAAGTCTATTCGCTTTAGTGGACTGATAAATGTACACTAAGAAAATACATATTGCACATAGACATATATTCCAGCAAGTACAGCTAGAATTACTTGAATGCATTTTATCTACGCACCAAGAGGTCTAGTTTTTGCAGCAATGAACAGCACATTCTTTCACATTCTGCCATTCTACCAGGAGTTTAGGCCTTTGGAAATATGTTAGTGTAAACCTGGGAAAACAACAGATGTGAATGGGAGGGAAAAAGCGTTTTGCTTCTAACCTTGAGCTCTTTCTAGTCAGACACTCACACTGCTCCATAGCCTTTCTTTAGAAAGCACTGCAGAACACATCCTACCGTAATCTGCCTTCACCAGAGAGTCCTAATGTATGTGTAGTCTAAAAATTCCTATTGTAAATATGCAGCTGTTTCAGTGAGTAAAGTTAGACACCATTTCTTACGTGCAGTTTGTATTTACAGATAGAGAGTTCAGGCTGCTTACATAAATAAACAGCAATTTCTTCCATACTCTGCCAATCACTTCTATAGGGGGTTTAGGTTGGAAATATTTTACTGTATAACTTTCTATAAAACTGCAGAGCATAACTGGGAGAGCTATTCACTTCAATACTCAAGCTCTTCTAGTGGTACACACATCTTTCTTAGCCCTTTCTTTCCAAAGAACTGAAAAACACATTCTAACCCAAGCTGCTCTTCACAAGAGAGACCCGATATACATGTACTCTAAAAATCCGTCTTGCAGATAAACAGATACTACAGTAAACATAGCTAAACTCCATTCCTTTCATCCATTTCATATCTACAAACAGCTCTAGCTGCTTGCAGTAAGGAACAGCCTTTTCTTTGATACGCTGCCGTTCACTTCTATAGGTAGGTCAGGTCTCTGGAAATGTTAGTGTAATATTTTCAATGAAAACTATAAAACATAACTGGCACAGCTTTTCACTTCTAACCTCAAGCTCTTCCTAGGAGCTTACTCTCCAGGCCCTAACTTTCCAAATTAGTGCAGAGTACATTCTACCCCAAGCTGTTATTCTCCAGAGAGCCCTGATATATGTGTACTCTGAAAATCCTTCTTGCAGATGGGTAGATATTCCAGTGAGTACAGCTTGATACCATTCCTTCTATGCATTTTATATCTACACATTAAGAGCTCTAGCATCTTGCAGTAACCAGCAACACTTTCTTTCATACTCTGCAATTCACTTCTATAGAGTTCGGTCTTCTGGAAATATCTTATCACAAAATCTTTAGTGAAACAGCAGAACCTAACAGGGTCAGCATTTCTCTTTTAACTTCGAGCTTCCTAGTAAGACATGCACACATCTCCAGGACCTTTCTTTCCAAAGAATTGCAGAACACATTCTACACAAAACTGATATTCACCAGAGAGCCCTGATATCTATGTTCTCTGAAAATCCCTGTTGCAGATAAGCAGATATTCCAGTGAATACAGCTAGACTCCATTCTTGTTTGTAGTTTATATCTACACATTGAGAGCTCTAGTTGTTGGCAGTAACAAAGAACATTTTTGTTCATAGTCTGTCTTTCACTTCTATGAAGTTCAAGCCTCTGGAAATATCTCAGTGTAAATATTTCAGTGAAAACAGTAAAACCTAACAGAGACAGCTTTTTCACTTCTAGACTTGATCACTTCCTAGTGAGACACTCACATGCCTGCAGGCCCTTTCTTCCCAAAGAATGGCCAAACACATGCTACCATGAACTGCTATTCACCAGAGAGGATTGATGTATGTGTACACTGAAAGTTTGTATTGCCAATAGGCTGATATGCCAGTGAATCCATTTTTTGGGGAATGTACTTTATATTTACACATGGAGAGTTCCGACTGCTTGCAGTAACAAAAAGCAGTTCCTTTAATACTCTGCCATTTACTTCTAGAGGGTTCTGGCCTCTGGAAATGTCTTAGTGTAAAAGCTTCAGAGAAGAGATCAGAAACTAACTGGTACAGTTTTTCAGTTCTAACCTGGAGCTCTTCCTAGTAAGACACACCACTCTAGGGCCTTGATTTCCAAAGAACTACATAACACATTGTAAACCAAACTGTTACTCACCAGAGAGGTCTGACATATGTGTACTCTGAAAATCCCTCTTTCAGACCAGCATATATGCTATTGTGTAGAGCTAGACTCCTTGCCCTCTGCACAGTTTATATCTACATAACGTAGAGTGCCCCAGCTGCTTGCAATAACAAACAGCATTTTCTTTCACACTCTATTATTTATTTCTTTGAGGGTATTCAGGCCCTTGGAATTATCATAGTATAAAAACTTCCTGCAAGACACTAGATCCTAACTGGCACACTTTTCATTTTTCACCTACTGCTCTTCCTGGGAAGACACTCTCTTCTCTTCAGTCCATTGCCTTCCAAAGAACTGCGTGACACTTTTGAACCCAAACTGTTATTCAGCTGAGAGGGCTGATGTATGTGTACTCTGAAAATTCCTCTTGCAGACAGGCAGATATACCAGTGCATACAGCTAAACTCCATTCTTTGTATGCTCTTTACATTTCCTTACTGGGACCTCTAGCTACTTGCAGTGACACAAAGCACTTTCATTCGTACTCTGCCATTCTCTTCTTTAGGGAGTTCAGGCCTCTTTAAAACTATTTGTGTAAAACCTTCGGCAAAACAGAACATTACTGGCATAGCTTTTCAATTCTAACCTTGAACTCTTTCAAGTAAGACACTAACACCACTCCAGGCCCTTTCTTTCCAAAGAAACTTAGAACAACTTCTACCCCAAACTGATATTCACTAGAGAATCCTGATATATATGCAATCTGATGAACCCTAATGCAAATTGCAGATGTTCCAGACATTACACATTGACTCCATTGTGTAGTTTATATCTACACAATGAGAGCTCTAGTTGCTTGCAGTAACAAACACCATTTTCTTTCATACTCTGCCTTTCATATCCATAGGGAGTTCAAGCCTTTAATATCTTAGTGTAAATATTCAGTTAAAAAATAGAACAAAACAGATGTATTTTCACTTTTGAACGAGAGATCTTCCTAGAAAGGCTCTCACACTCTCTAGTACAGTGTCTTCCACAGAAGTGTATAACACATTCTGCCCCAAAATGCTACTCACCCTAGACTGTGATATATGTGTAATGTGAAAATCCCCATTGCAGATAGGCAGATATTCCAGTGAGTACATCTAGACACCTTTCCTTGTATGCACTTAATATCTATACACTAACAGCTCTAGCTGTTTGTAATATCAAACAGCACCTCCTTTCATACTCTGCTATTTACATCTTTGGGGAGTTCAGGCCTTTGGGGAGTCCCATATCTTAGATTAAAATCTTCAGTGAATACAGAAAATCCTAATGGGCAAAGCTTTTCTCTTCTAACCTTGAGATCTTCCTAGTAAGATTTTTACAATTCTCCAGGCTCTGCTTTCCAAAGAACTGAACAACACATTCCACTACATGCTGTTACTCACCAAAGAGATCTAATAGATGTGTAGTCTGAAAATGTCTACAGAACAAAGGCAGATATAAAAGTATGTACAGTTAGATTCCCTTCCTATGTGCAGTTTATATCTATATACTGAGAGCTCTAGCTGCTTGCAGTAACAAACAGCACTTTCTTTCATATTCTGCCATTCACTTCTATAGGGATTTCTGGCCTATGGAAAAATCATACTGTAAAGCCTACAGTGAAGACAGTAGAAACTAAATAGACCAGCTTTTCATTTCTAACCTTGAGTTCTTCCTAGTAATACACTCATACCTCTCTAGGCCCTTGCTTTCCAAAGAACTGCATAACATATTCTGCGTGAAAACATGTATTTATGAGAGACCTGATATATTTGTTCTCTAGAGGTCATCATTGCAGATAGGCAGATATTCCAGTGAGTATATTTACACTCCTTTCCTTGTATGCACTTAATATCGACAAACTGAGTGCTCTAGCTGCTTGCAATAACAGACAGTACTTTTTTCACACTCTACCATTAACTTCCACAGGGAATTCAGGCCTCTATTAATATCTTAGAGTAAAAATTTCAGTGAATACAATAGAGCCTAAGGCAAACATCCTAGAGCTCTTCCTCATAATATACTCACACTTTTCCATGACCTTCTTTTCAAACAAACCAAAACAACAACAACAACAACAACAAAACTGCATGGCACATTGTACCCCAAACTGCTGTTCACCAGAAAGGCCGAAGGTACATATACTCTGAATATCCCTATTCCAAATAGGCTCGTATTTCTGTAAGTATAGCTCGACTCCATTCCTTGTATGCAGCTGATATCTACACACTGAGAAATACAGCTGCTGGGAGTAACAAATAGCTCTTTTAGACATTGCTATTCAATTCCATAGGGAGTTCAGGGCTCAGAAAAAAATATTAGTGTAAAACCATCAGTGAAGACAAAAGAGCCTAACTGGCACAGCTTTTCACTTCTAACCTCGAGCTTTTCTTAATAAGACACTCAAAGCACTCCAGGCCCTTGCTTTCACAAGAACTGCATAACGCATTCTATCCAAAATTGCTATTCACCAGAAAGACTTGATATATGTGTACTCTGCAAATCCCCATTGCAAATAGGCAGATAATTCAATGAATACAGTTAGACTTCTTTTATTGTATCCAATTGATATGTATACACTGAGAGTTCTAGCGGCTGATAGTAACAAAAAGCACTTTCTTTTGTAAGCTGCCATTCACTTCTATAGCGAGTTTTGGCCTCTGGAATTATCTTAGTGTAAAACATACAGTGAAAATATCAGAACATAACTGGCACTGCTCATCACTTCTAATCTCTAGTTCTTCCCAGTGAGACACTCAAACCTCTCCAGGGACTTGCTTTCCAATGAACTGCATAACACATTGTACTCCAAAATGATACTTTCCAGAGAGGCCTAATGTGCATGTACTCTCAGGATCCAAAATGCATATAGGCAGATATTCCAGTGAGCACAGCAAGACTCCATTCCTTCTATCCACTTTACAGTGAGAGCTCAGAATGCTTGCAGTAGCAAAGAGCACTTTATTTCATTTTCTGCCACTCCTATAGGGTGTTCTGGCCTTTGGAAATAACTTGGTGTAATATTCTCAGTTAAAACAGCAAATTCTAAATGGCACACATTTTCTCATCTAACTATGAACTTTTCTTAGTAAGACACTCACAACTCTCCAGGCCCTATCTTTCCCAAAATATGTGGAACACATTCTACACAAAATTGTTATTCACAAGAGAGGCATACTATATGTGTCCTTAGAAAATTCTTATGGCTGATAAGCAAATATTCAAGTGAGTAGAGATGGACTTCACTTTTGTATACAGGTTTTATCTACACACTGAGATTTCTAGCAGCCTGGAGTAACAGCACGTTCTTTCACACTCATACTTTCATTTCATATGGAGTTAAGACATCTGGAAATATCTTAGTGTAAAAACTGCAGTGAAAATCCCAGAACCTTTCTGGGACAGCTTTTCACTTGTAGCCTTGAGCTCTTTTGTGTAAGACACTCAATCTCTTCAGGCCTTTCTTTCCATAGAAATGCAGAACAAGTTTGACCCCAAAACAGCTATTATCCCTAGAAGATAGACATATTGTATACTCTGAAGATCCCTGTTACAGAGATGCAGACATTCCAGTGAGTAGAACTAGAGTTTATTCTTTCTCTGCAGTTTATCTATACAGTCTCACAGCTCTAGCTGCTTGCGGTAACAAGCATCATTTGCTTTCACACTCTGTCATGCTTTTCTTTAGGCAGCTCAAACCTAGGGAAATATGTTTGTGTCAAAACTTCACTGAAAATAGCAAAACCTAACTGACACAACTTTTTACTTCTCTCAAACTCTACTTACTGAGACACTTACAGCTCTGCAGGCCCTTGTTTTCCAAATAACTGCCTAAAACATTCTACCCCAAACTGCTATTTGCCAGAGTCCTGATATATGTGTACTTTGAAAATCCATATTGCAGAGAGGCAGAAATTCCACTGAGTACAAACTCCATTCCTTGTATGCAGTTTATCTGTACAGTGTCACAGGACTAGCTGCTCGGAGTAAAAACACTTTCTTTCATACTCTGCACTTGACTTCTATAGGTGGTTCAAGCCTAGGGAAATATGTTAGTGTCAAAAATTCAGTGAAGGAGGCAGAACCTACCTGGCACAGCTTTTCACTTCTTACCTCGAATTCTACTTACCAAGACACTCAAAGCTCTACAGGCTCTTTCTTTCCAAGGAACTGCCCTGCACATTCTGCCCCAAACTGCTATTCACCACTCTCATTCATCTGTACTCTGAAAATCCCTATTGCAGAGAGGAAGATATTCCATTTAGTACAGATTGACTCCATTCCTTCCATGCAGTTTATCAATACACTCTAACAGCTTTAGGTGCTTGCGATAACAAAACACACTTTCTTTCATACTCTGCTATTCTTTTCTATAGACAGTTCAGAACCAGGGAAATATGTTCCTGTCAAAATTTAAGTGAAGACAGAAAAATCTAATGGGCAAAGCTTTTAAATTTTTGCTTTGAACTCTACTTATCAAGATACACACAGCTCTGCTGGCCCTTGTTTTCCAAAGAATTTACTAAAATATTCTACCAAAAATGCTATTCACCTGCAAGGCCTAATACATGTGTACTCTGAAAATCCCCATATATGAGAGGCAGATATTCCAGGAAGTACAGCTAGACTCCATTCCTTGGATGTATTTTATATACTCTCACTATTACAGAACTCTATTTAGAACTCTGCCATTTAATAGGCACTTCAATAGGCAGTTATGGCTTAGGGAAAATGTTAGTGTGTATACCTCAGTGAATACTGCAGAACCTAACTGGCAAAACTTTTCACTTCCTTCTTTGAACTCTAATTATCAAGACATTCTCAGCTCTGTAGGCCCTTGCCTTCCAAAGAACAGCCTAACATATTCTACCCCAAATTGCTATTCACCAGAGAACATAAGATATGTGTACTCTGAAAAATCCCTATTGTAGAGACATAGATATCCAGTGAGTACAACTAGACAATGTTCTTTCTATGTAGTTTAGCTACACACTGTCACACATCTAGCTGCTTGCAATAATAAGAGCACTTTCTTTCATACTGTTCCTTTCACTTCTACAGGCATTTGAGGCCTAGGGAAATATGTTAGTGTCAAAAATTCACTGAAGTCAGCAGAAACTTCCAGTTCCACATACCAAAACACAAGCACCTGTGGAGGCCCTTCCTTTCCAAAGAACTGCCTTACATATTCTACCCCAATGTCCTATTCACTAGATAGGCCTGATACATGTGTACTCTTAAAAATACCTATTGCTGAGAGGCAGATATTTCACTGAATAAAACTGTACTCCATTCCTGGTATGTGGCTTATCCATACATACTCACAGCTCTAGCTGCTTGCAGTAACTAACAGCATTTTATTTAATAATCTGACATTCCCTTCAAAAGGCAGTTCAGTCCGAGTTCTATCCCCAGCACCAAAAAAACCAAAACCAAAAACAAAAACAAAAAACCCCAAAAAACCAAAACCAAAAACAAAATAAAAGGCAGTTTGGGCCTCGGGAAATATGTTAGTGTCAAGAGTTCAGTGACATCAGTAGAATTTAAGTGATACAGCTTTTCAATTCTTACTTGTAAGTTTATATACCAGGATACTCACAGCTCTGCAGGCCCTCGTTTTCCAAAGAAGTGCCTGAAACTTTTTACCCCAAAATTCACCAGAGAGGCCTCAGATAGATGTACTCTGAAATATCCTCTTGCAGAAATGCTGATATTCCAGTGATCACAGCTACAGTCCATTCCTTTTATGCAGTGTATCAATACACTCTCATAGTTCTACCTCCTCCTAGTAACAGTGAGCACTTTAATACTGTCTTTCTCCACTATAGGCATATCAGACCTAGGGGATTATGTTTGTGTCAACACTTCTCTGAACACAGCTGTCTTAGTTATTTTTCATGTTGCCGATACAAAATATCTGGCACCCAAAGTTAATGGCAGAAATGTTTATTTTGCTCACAGTTTATAGAGATTTTAGCCCACAGTCAGCTGGATGCAAGGCAGGGTGGCATCGAAGAGAGGCAGAAGGCAGGAAAGTAAGCAAGGGGCAGCTTCCTTCTGCCTCTTGTATTTTATTCAAACTTTGGGGATTAGGGTGGTTTCAAATCAATCACTGGACTGATTTAGTAATCACACGCCCTTAATCCTAGCATCACACACTCTAGATTTAGGCACCTCTGAAAAAGCCCCACCTATGACCACCTGAGGCTTTGGGGGGAATATCTAGACACAAACCATAATATTCTGTCCCTGGCACCCCAAAGACTCATGCACATCCCTTTATGCAAAAGGCATCTAGTCCATCTCCAAGGGTTGCCAAAGTCCTAACAGTTTCAGCACTGCTGAAAAGTCCACGACCAAAGTCTCCTCTGAGATTTAAGGCAATCTCTTAGCTGTGAGCCCCTATAAAAACGAGTCAAACACTTCTAACATACAATGGCACAAGATAAACATTTCCATCCAAAAGGTACAAATAGGGGGATACAAAGGAATGGGACAAAAGCAAGTCCAAAATCTAACAAGGAAAACATTAAGTCCTGTAGTTTCATGTGTGGCATCACAGGTGATCCATGTTGAAATCTGAACCCCAAAGGGTATGGGTGGCTCTCTGGTGGTGGTAGCTCCCATGACTTCTCTTTTGGGCCAAGTCCATTCTTTCCTTGCAGTTTTTCCTCAGATGATACACGTTTCTGGCTTCTCCAAACTTCTGGGGTCTCCACTGCACCTTCGTCTTCACACAGCTTCACACGCTGCCCTCTCAGAGGCACACTGCCTGGCCTGCCTGGCCTCCCTGGCCTTCTTCTGAAATCTGGGTGGAAATCTTCCTGGCCCCACAATTTTGGCTTTCCCTGTTCATCTAAACAAGGGCCACATGGATGATTACAAGGTCTGCCGTCAGCTGGAGCAGTAGCCAGATTTCTTTCTCTTTTGTCTGTAGGGAATGAGTGCCTGGATCGCTGAGCCCCCTGAACCCAAACCTGTGGAACAACTTCTCTAGGCCGCCATCATTCTGGCATATGGTACTCTGAGGCTTTCTTCTCAATGAAAAGCCTTTCACCTTTGCAACTCTGAGGCTGCAAAGGCTGGAATCCTGCTGGTTCTTGTCATATCCTTAGGCCATTTTTCTGTTGTCTTCTGAAACACTTGACTTTTTCTTGTTAGTCTTTTCAGCAACCAGTTTCTCCTGTGTTCCATCTTTGTAGGCCACAACTTTACTGAAACTTCCTTTCTGGCCAAACTCACAATATATTGAATCATTCTGCTAGGGATTTTTGCTCTTGGTTCTCAATACAAATCTAGCTAAAAGCCCCCAACAATAGCCATGCCACTGCCTCAATATTAGACTGCCTTGAAATTTCTTCTGAAAGATTAATTAGCCCTCTGCCCTTGACTCAGTCTCAGGCAAAGTCTTTGAACATGAGCAAAACACAAACTTTCTGTCAAGTTACAACACACATCATCTGGAGTCCAACAGGCAATACAGTCCTTCTTGCCAAGAGAAAACTCCTGAGCCTGGTCTGTGCTGACAACTCTTCTATCAGCATTCTGGTCTTCTGAGTTCTAACTAGAATCTCCTGCCAAGTACCAACAAAGGCTTTCCAGGGCTTCTCTTTCAGGTGACTTTTCCAACCCTTTCTTAACTCTTCCCTTTCCCACAAGCCAGCCCCAAAGCTCTTAAACCACATGGTCAAGTATAGTCGTGGCAAGGACCCCTCTACTCTGGTATGAAATTCTATCTTAGTTACTTTTTTCTCATTACTAGGACGAAATAGCCAGCACCCAAATTTGAAGGAGGAGAAGTTTACTTAGCTCACAGTTTGTAGAGGTTTTAGTCCACAATCAGCTTTATGCAAAGCAGAGTGGTATGGCAGACAGGCAGAAGGCAGCAAGGTAAGCAAGGGGCCTTAGCAGCTCCTTTCTGCCCCTTATATCTTATCCAGGCTTTGGGGATTAGGATGGTCCCAGATCAATCAGTGGATTGATTTAGAAATCACACACCCTTAATCTCAGCATCACACAATCTAGATTTAGGCACCTCTGAAAAAGCCCCACCTGTGACCACATGAGGCTTTGGGGGGACATCTAGACACCCACCATAACAACAACAAAACCTAAGTGGCACAGATTTTTCTATCTTACTTTAAACTCTACTTACGAAGACCCTCACAGCTATGCTCCCCTGAGTTTTTCAAAGAGCTGCCTAACATATTCTACCCCAAAATATGCTCTTCAGGAGAGAGGCCTGAGACATCTCTCTTCTGAAAATCCCATTGCAGAGAGGGAGCTAGTCCAGTGAATACAGGTAGATTCCATTCCTTGTGTGTGGTTCATCTATACCCTCTCACGGCTCTAGCTGATTGCAGTAACAAACAGTACTTTCTTTAATACTCTGCCATTAACTTCTGTAGGCTGCATAGGCTGAAAGAAAATTGTTAGTGTCAAAATTTCAAAGTCAGCCAAAGCTTACTGGCACAGCTTTGCACTTCCAGCTTCCAACTTCACATACCAAGACACTTACAGCTCTGTAGGTTCTTGCTTTCCAAAGAACTGCCTAATATATTCTACCCCGAACTCCTATTGAACAGAGAAGCTTGAGATATGTGTATTCTGAATATCCCTCTTACATAGATATTCCTGTGAGTGCAGCTAAATTCCATTCCTTGTATGCAGTTTACCTATGCACTCTCACAGCTCTAGCTGCATGCAGTAACAAACAGCACTTCCTTATATACTCTGCCATTCATTTCTATAAGCAGTTCAAGCCTAGGGAAATATGTTAGTGTAAAAAACACAATGAAGACAGAAGAATCTAACAGGCAGAGCAGTTCACTTCTTACTTCAAACTCTACTTACCAAGACTCATGGAGTTCTGCAGGCCCTTCCTTGCCAAAGAACAGCCCAATAAATTCTAACCCAAACTGCTATTCACAAGAGAGGCCTGATATATGTGTATTCTGAAATTTACCACTGAAGATAGATACTCCAGTTAGTATAGTTCAGCTCCATTCACTATATGCATTTTGTCAATGCACTCTCACAGTTCTAGTGGCTTATAGTAAAAAACAGCACTTACTTTCCTACTCTGCTGTGCACTATTATTGTCAGTTCAGGACTGGGGAAATATGTTGTCAAAACTTCAGTGTAGACAGCAGAACCTAACTGGCACATCTTTTCACTTCTTACTTTGAAATGTACTCACCAAGACACTAACAGCCCTAACCCAAAATCCTATTCAATAGAGAGGCCTGAAATATGTGTACTCTGAAAATCTCTATTGCATAGAAGTAGGTGTTCCAGTAAGTACAGCTAGATTCAACCCACTGTGAACAGTTTTTCTATACACTCTGTCAGCTCTAGCTGCCTACATTAACAAAGAGCACATTCTTTCATACTCTGCTATTCACTTTTATGCAGTTCAGTCCTGAGAATCTATGTTAGTTTCAAAAGGACAGTGAGGCTTGTAGAACCTAACAGGCACACATTTTCAAGAATTACTTTGAGCCTTACTTGCCAAGACACTCACAGCTCTGTAGATCCTGAGTTTCCAAAGAACTGCCCAACACATGCCACCATACACTGCTATTCAACAAAGATATCCGATATATGTGTACTCCGAAAATCCTTAATGCAGAGAGGCAGATATTCCACTGTGTGCAACTAGACTCCATTCTCTGTGTGAAGTTTATCTATACATGCTAACAGCACTAGCAATTTGCAGTAACCAATAGCAATTTGTTTCCTACACTGCCATTCATTTCTATAGGCAATTCTGGCCTAGGGTAATATCAGTGTCAAAACATCAGTGAAGTCAGTAGAATATAAGTGGCACAGCATTTCACTTCTTACTTGAAAGTCTACATAACAAAGCGTTCAAAGCTCTATGGGTGTTGTTTGCCAAAGAACATTCTATTCCAAACTGCCATTCACCAGAGAGGCCTCAGATAGATGTACTCTGAAACTCCCTCTTGCAGGGAGGCACATATTCCAGTGAGACAGCTAGACTCCATTCTTTATATGCAATTTATCTATACCCTGCCACTAATCTAGCTGCTTAAAGTAACAAACAGCACTTTCTTTCATTCTGTGTCATTCACTTCCTTAGGCTGCTCAGGCCTAGGGAAATATGTTAGTGTAAAACATCACCAAAGACCACAGAACCTAACTAGCCCAGCTTCTCAATTCTTACTTACCAAAGATCTGCAGGCCCTTGCTTTTCAAAGAAGTGCCTAATACATACTACCCCAAACTGCTATTGCTATTGGTTTGAGAAATGTGAAAATCCCTATTGCAGAGAGGTAGATCTTCCAGTTAGTAGAGCTAAACTCTATTACTTGTGTGCACTTTATTTGCATGCTGTCACAGTTCTAGCTGCTTCCAGGAACAAACAGCAGTTTCTTTCATACTCTTCTATTCATTTCAATATCCAGTTCAGGCCTAGGGAAATATGTTAGTGTCTAAACATCAGGGATGGCAGCAGAATCTAACTGGCATAGTTTTCCACTTCTTACTTTGAACTCTGCATGCAAACACACTCACAGCTCTTCAGGCCCTCACTTTTCAGAGAAGTATCTATAACATTCTACCCCAAAATGGTATTCACCACAGAGACCTGAGAAATGTGTACTTGGAAAATCCCTATTGCAGAGAGGTAGATCCCCTACTGAGTACAGCTAAACTCTATTTCTTGTGTGCACTTTATCTGTACACTGTCACTGTTCTAGCTGCTTCCAGTAAAAATCAGATGTCTCTTTCATCCTCTGCTAGTCCCTTCAATAGCCAGTTCATGCTTAGGGAAATATGTTATTATCAAGACATCAGGGAAGCAAATTGGCATAGCTTTTCACTTCTTCCTTTGAACTCTACTTACCAACACACAGCTCTGTATGCCCTTGCTTTTCTTTTTTATTTATTTGTTTTTTGGTTATTATTATTATTATTTACCAAGAACATGTATTGGTACATTGTATACATAATGATCACATTTATCATGGCTATTTTGTACCTGTACATGATATGTCTTGGTTTCCTCCACCCCCCCTTCCCCAACCCTCCTTTCTGTTCTGCCACCCTTCCCTATTTACAGCAGGTTTATTTATATTTTTCCATTTTTTCCTTCCTCCTTTCTTTCCTTTTTCCCTTCTACCTTTCTAGTTCTCCTCTCTTTTGAATATTATCTTGCTTTTACATAATATCTATTGTACCTCTTTGTCCTTATTTACAAGTGCCTACCAAATTCTACCCCAAACTGCTATTCAGCAGAAATGCCTGATATATGTGTACTCTGTAAATTCCCAGTGCAGAGAGGCTAATATTCCAGTGAATAAAACTATACTCCATTATTATTGTTTTTTTAGATTTTTATTAAATTTATCCAAAATTGCACAGACTTACAGGCAATTACACAAGCTTACAGACCACAGTTAATTGTACCTTTTGCCTATGACAGTGAGAAATGTAAACAACCACCTACATATAGCAGTAAGTCACAACTATATAAAATTACTATAGTACCCAGTGTATGTGTCACTGATTTAAGTTTGAGTTATTAGGTTCTTATTTTTAAGATATCATTATTCCTCTGGATTCCCATTCCCCTCCCCCTTTGCCCTCTTCTTGTTCCCTTGAACCCTTTGTCTATTAGCTTATATCTAACACTTCGTCTTTTTGTATCCATTGTTTACTCTTTTCTTTTGTTTGTATTTTACCTCACTAAGTGAGGGATACCATGCAGTATTACAGCTTGCAAGACTGGTTTATTCCACTCAACATTATATTTTCCAGGTCCATCCATTTTCCTACAAAAATGACTCTACTTTGTCATTCTTTATAGCTGAATAGTATTCCATTATGTATAGATACCACATTTTGTTTATCCAGCTATCCATTGATAGGTATACGGGTTGCTTCCAGAACTTAGCTATTACAAATTGTGCTACTATAAACGTTGTTGTGCAAGTATCTCTGTAGTATGATGTCTCTAGCTCTTCAGGAAAGATACCTAGGAGGGGAATGCTTGGGTCATATGGGATTTCTACATTCAGACTCTTGAGAAATCTCCATACTGATTTCAGAATGGTTGCAGTAGCTTGCATTCCCACCAACAGTGTAGGACAGTTCCCTTTTCACCACAGCCCCACCAGCATTTGTTATTGTTTAACTTCCTAATGATTGCTATTCTTTCTGGGGTAAGGTGGAATCTTAGAGTTGTTTTAATTTGCATTTCTCTAATAGCCATAGATGCTGAACATTTTTTCATATGTTTATTGGCCATTCGTATTTCTTCCACTGTGAAGTATCTGTTCATTTCTCTGGCCCATTTCTTGAGTGGGTCATTGGTTTTAGGTAGTTTAATTTTTTTTGAGTTCTTTATGTATTCTAGATATTAGTCTTCTTCTGAGGAGTAGCTAGCAAAGATTTTTTCCTATTCTGTGGGTTTTCTCTTCACCCTCCTAATGGACTCTTTTGCTGTACAGAAACTCTTTAGTCTAATGTAGTCTAATATAATTTGTTGATTCTCATCGCTACTTCCTATGCGATTGGGGTTCTGTTTAGGAAGTCCTTTCCTACTCCTATTGTCTCCAGGTGTTTTACCTATTCTGTCTTCCAGGAGGTTTAATGTTTCCGTTTTAATGTTTAGATCTTTGACCCATTTTGATTTTAATTTAATATATGGTGAAATATATGGGTCCAATTTTATTCTTCTAGAAACTGACAAACAGTTTTCCCAGCACCATTTGTTCAATAGGCTATCTCTCCTACAATGTATGTATTTGTATCCTTTGTCAAAGATCATATATTTGAACATGTCTGGAGAAGTTTCTGTGTCCTCGATTTTTTCCCACTGATCTATGTGTCTATCTTTATTCCAGTACCAAGCCATTTTTTTATTACTATTGCTTTGTAGTATAGCTTGAAGTCTGGGATTGTTATGCCACCTGCTTTGGTTTTATTGCTCAGTATTGCTTTTGCTATTCGAGGCTTCTTCCATTTCCATATAAATTCTAAGATTGTTTTCTCTAGATCTGTGAAGTATGCTATTGGTGTTTTGATTGGAACTATGTTGATTCTGTATATCAGTTTTGGAAGTATGGCCATATTAACAATATTGATTCTACCTAACCAGGAGCAGGGACATCTTTCCATTTTCTGGTATCCTCTTCAATCTCTTTTATCGGAGTGCTATAGTTTTCTTTGTAGAGGCCTTTCACTTCTTTAGTCAGGTTAATTCCTGAGTATTTCGTTTTTCTTCAAGCAACTGTCAGTGGTATTGTTTTCATAATTTCCTTTTTATCCTGTTCATTGTTGGTATATACAAATGCTAATGATTTTTGCAAGTTGATCTTCTATCCTGTTACTTTGCTGAAGTTGGTTATTAATTCTAGGAGCTTTTTGGTGGAGTTCTTTGGGTTTTCCATGTACAGTATCATGTCATCTGCAAACACTGATAATTTGTGTTCTTCCTTTCCTATACATATTCCTTTTATTTCTTCTTCTTGCCTAACTGACGATTTTAATTCTTCTGGGAAGATCCTCAGTAGGGGAATAGCTGGATCAAATGGAACCTCTAGTTGTAGTTTTTTGAAGAATCTCCATATTGATTTCCACAGTGGCTGGACCAGTCTACATTCCCACCAACAGTAGAGGAGGGTTCTTTTTTTCCCGCAGCCTCACCAGCATTTGTTATTGGTTGATTTTTTTCATAAATGCAGTTCTTTCTTGAGTGAGATGGAATCTTAACGTTGTTTTGATTTGCATCTCTCGAATGACTAGTGATGTTGAACACTTTTTCATATATTTACTTGCCTTTTTAATTTCTTCATCTGAGAAATGTTTATTCATTTCTGCCCATTTTTGGATTGGGTCTTTGAATTTGGGAGGTTTAATTTTTTTGAGTTCTTTGTATATTCTAGATGTTAGACCTTTGTCTGATGGATAGCTAGTAAAAATTTTTTCCCAGTTAATGGGTTTTCACCCTGCTCTATTTGTGATTTCTTTTGCTGTGCAAAAGCTTTTTAATAGCATGTGGTCCCAAGCACTGATTCTTCATGTTGTTCCCTGTGCTGTTTGGGTTATGTTCATAAATTTTTTTCCCTACCCCTATGTCTTCGAGCGTTCTTCCTATTTTATTCTCCAGTAGATTTAGTGTTTCTGTTTTAGTGCTTAGATCTTTGATCCACTTTGACTTTAGTTTAGTACATGGTGAAAGAGTTGGATCTAGTTTTAGTTTTCAGCATGTGGCAAGCCAATTTTTCCAGCACCATTTGTTAAAGAGGCTATCTTTCTTCCAGTGAGGGTGTTTGGCTCCTTTGTCAAAGATGAGGTATTTGCGTGCGTTTAGAGTTGTTTCTGCATACTCCAGTCTGTTCCATTGATCCTCAGGTCTGTCTTTTTGCCAGTACCATGCTGTTTTGTTTTTTTTATCACTGTAGCTTTGTAGTATAGTTTTAGGTCGGGAACTGTGATGCCCCTTGCCTTTCCCCTATTTCTTAGGATTGTTTTTGCTATTGTTGGTCTCTTGTGGTTCCAGATGAAGTTCATGATTGTCCTTTCTAATTCTTTGAAGTATGTTGGTGGTATCTTAATTGGAATTGCATTAAATCTGTATAGTAATTTAGGAAGTATAGCCATTTTCACTATGTTGGTTCTTCCTACCCAGGAACATGGGATATCTTTCCATTTTCTGATATCCGTTTCTATTTCCTTTTTTAGAGTGCTGTAGTTTTCAATGTAAAGGTCTTTTACTTCCTTTGTTAGGTAGATTCCTAAGTATTTTATTTTTTTGTGTGCAATTGTGAAAGGTGTATCATCTGTGATTTCTTTTTCAGTGGGTTTATTGTTTGTGTATAGGAATGCTATTGACTTTTGAGTGTTGACTTTGTATCTGGCAACGCAACTGAATTTAGTTATTAAATCTAGAAGTTTTTTGGTGGAGTTTTTTGGGTCTTCTATGTAGAGTATCATGTCATCCACAAATAACGATAGTTTCACTTCTTCCTTTCCTATCTTTATTCCTTTTATTTCTTTCTCTTGTCTAATTGCTCTGGCTAATGTTTCCAGAACTACGTTGAATAATAGTGGTGATAGTGGGAAACCTTGTCTTGTTCCAGATTTTAGTGTGAAAGCTTCAAGTTTCTATCCATTTAGTGTGATGCTGGCCACTGGTTTGTCATATATGGCTTTTATCAGATTTAGATATACACCCTCTATTCCTAATTTCTGTAGGGTTTTTGTCATAAATGGGTGTTGAATTTTGTCAAATGCTTTTTCTGCATCTATTGAGATGATCGTGTGATTTTTGTTTTTGACTTTGTTGATATGGTGTGTTACATATATTGATTTACTTATGTTGAACCATCCCTGCATCCCTGGGATGAATCCTACTTGGTTGAAGTGTACAATCTTCTTGATAATTCATTGTATTCTGTTAGCCAGTATCTTGTTGAGAATTTTTGCATCTATGTTCATTAGGGAAATTGGTCTGTAATTCTCCTTTTCAGTTGGATCCTTTTCTGGTTTTAGTATCAGGGTGATGCTTGCTTCCAGAAATGATTTTGGAAGTACTGCTTCCTTTTCAATTTCATTGAAGAGTTTGTGGAATAGTGGCATTAGATCATCTTTGAATTTCTTGTAGAATTTGGCTGTGAAGCCATTAGGACCTCGGCTTTTCTTTGTAGGTAGGTTTTTTAATTACCTCTTCAATTTCGATGGCTGATATTTGTTTATTAAGTGTTTCTATCTTTTCTTGGTTTATTTTTGGTAGTTCATATGTTTCTAAGAATCTGTCCATTTCTTCCGTGTTTTCCATCTTGTTCGAGTACAGGTTCTTGAAGTAGGTATTGATGATCCTTTGAATTTGTGATGGATCAGTTGTGACTTCACCCTTTTCATTTTTTATTGCATGAATTTGGGTCTTCTTTCCTTTTTTTCATGAGGTTGGCTAGGGGTTTGTCTATTTTGTTTAGTCTTTCAAAGAACCAATTCTTTGATTCATTGATTCTTTGTATTTTTTTTTTGGTCTCAATTGCATTGATTTCAGCTCTGATCTTAATAATTTCCTCTCTTATATGAGCTTTGGGTTTGATTTGTTCCTCTTTTTATAGTTGTTTGAGGTTCAACATTAAGTTGTTCATTTGAGCTCTTTCTGTATTCTTGATGTGGCAATTCAATGTGATAAACTTCCCCCGTAGCACTGCTTTAATTGTATCCCATAGGTTCCAGTATGTTGTATTGTCATTATCATTTAACTGTATAAATTGCTTAATTTCTTCTTTAATTTCTTCTGTGACCCAGCTGTTATTCAGAAGGACATTACTTAGTTTCCATGTGTTTATGTGGTTTTTATATTTTCTGTTGCCATTGAATTCTAGTTTCATTGCACTACGGCCCAAGAGCATGCATGGGATAATTTCAATTCCCTTACATTTACTTAAGTATCGTTTATGAGCTAGTATGTGGTCTATTTTGGAAAACGACCCGTGTGCAGCTGAGAAGAATGTGTATTCCACTGTTGTAGGGTGGAACACTCTGTAGACATCTGCTAAGCCCATTTGTTCACAAAGTTGATTCAGTTCTAATGTTTCTTTGTTAATTTTCTGACTGGTTGATCTGTCTCTTTGACAGTGGGGTGTTGAAGTCTTCCGTTATAATTGTGTTAGTGTTTATTTGATCTTTCATGTCCCTTAATATTAGTTTTATGAATTTGCATGCCCCAATATTTGGTGCATAAATATTAATGATTGTTATTTCTTCCTCTTGGAGTTTTCCCTTGAGAAGTATGTAATGGCCCTCTTTGACCCTCTTGATTAGTCTTGGTTTGAAGTTTACTTTGTCTGAGATTAGAATAGCTACCCCTGCTTTTTCTGGGTTCCTGTTACATGAAATACTGTTTTCCATCCTTTGAATTTCAATCTATGTATTTCCTTTTGGGTTAGATGTGTCTCTTGTATTCAGCATATTGCTGGATCTTGTTTCTTGATCCATTCTGCTAGCCTGTTTCTTTTGATAGGTGAGTTCAGCCCATTTACATTGATGGTTACAGCTGTTATGAGTTGACTCATCTTTGCCATATATCTTTTCTGTTGTTGGTTCTGTGTTTCACCTCAGTTCAACTGCTTGTCTTACCTGGTAGGTTTTTATTAGTGTCCCTGTAATTAGAGTTAACTCTTTCCTTTTCCAGGATCTCCTTCAAGATACTTTGTAGAGGTGGTTTGGAGGTCATAAATTTCTTCAGTTGTTCTTTGTCATGGAAGTATCTTATTTCATTGTTGAATTTGAAAGATAGTTTGGCCAGGTACCTCAATTTGGGTTGGAGATTGTTTTCTTTTAAGGCTTGAAATACTGTGTTCCAGGCTTTCCTTGATTTAAAGGTTTGTGTAGAGAAATCCACTGTGATTCTGATGGGTTTACCTTTATAGGTGATTTGGTTTTTTCCTCTAGTAATTTTCAGTATTCTGTTCTTTTGCTGAATTTCTGGAATCTTGATTATTATATGTCTTGGTGTGGGTTTATTCTGGTTATGGGTAATTGGGGTTCTATATACTTCACTTATCTGTATATCAAGCTCTTTTCTCATGCTTGGGACGTTTACCGTCATTACTTCTGTAAATAGTCTTTTTAGATCCTTCGCATTGTCTCCTACTTTTTCATCCACTCCTATCACTCTTAAATTGTTCTTCTTTGCATCATCTTGTAGCTGTTGTACTGATTTTTCATTTTCTCTAGGTATTTTTAAGAGGTCTTTCTTTTCATTGTCACTAATTGCTGATCTGTCTTCTAGGTCTGAGATTCTATCTTTGCTCTCATTCAGTCGGCTGAGTATACTTTCCAGTGAGTTTTTTATATTTTGCATAGCTGTTTGTATCTGTTTCATGGGTTCCATTTCTTTGCTAAGTTGAATGTTCAACTAAGCAAAGCTCCTCTGTTTTTTTATCTGTGTCTACCCTGAATTCATTAAGCAGATCTTTCATTATGCTTGTCATCTCTTTTTTGACTTGGATAATTATTTCTCATCTGATGTTCTCTATAGCCACGCCTATCTGCTTTTCAACTTCTGCTGCTATCATATCTGAGAGTTTGATTGGGTGACTTCTGATTTCCTCTATGTCATTGTCCATTGTATTTGTTCTGGGTGAGTTGGGGGTCTGGGGGTGTGTTTTGCTTCTATGTCTTGTCATTTTCTTTGTATACATATGTACTTTACTCCTCTTAGTTTGTTCTCCATGTTGGTTTGATATTTTCTTTGCAGGAGGTTATATTAAGAAAGGTAATAGTGTTTTCTTAGGGAATGTCTGTATTTATGGTTTCTTTTGAGTATATGGAATTCTTGGCTCCTGTGACCTTTATGTCTTCAGGACTGTCTTCAGTGACAAGGTCATGGTTGGCTCTACTTGGTGTTGGTGGCTTGGAAAAGGAGAAGGACAGAGAAAGTAACAAAGGAAATCTAAGAAATGGAGGAGAAAGAAAGAAAAGGAAAAAAAGGGGGGGTGGACCAGCAGAAGATAGTGTTGGCTGTGTGGAGTCTTAGCTTTTATGCATGCACGTTGATGGATCTAGACCCTGCCGGTGCCTGGGCTGGCACTGGGCCCGTGCGGTGGAATGGCTTGGGCCGTGGGCATGGCCTTCTGGTCTGGCAGGGAGGTCCCTCACCTGTGGCATGGAGTTCCCATGATGAGGCGGCTGGCCTTGCTCTTCCTGGCTCCCCAGGGAAGGCCCAGGCCCACCTCTGCTGCTGGTGGTCCCACTGAGAGGCAGCTGCTGCATTGGGCCTGTGCAGTGGAATGGCTCGGCCATGGGCATGGTTGTTGGTAGGTTTTTAATTACCTCTTCAATTTCAATGGCTGATATTGGGTTATTTAGTATTCTTATGTCTTCTTGATTCAGTTTTGGTAGTTCATATGTTTCTAAGAATCTGTCCATTTTTTCAGTGTTTTCCATCTTGTTTGAGTATAGGTTTTTGAAGTAGCTGCTGATGATCCTTTGGATTTCCAAAGGGTCAGTTGTGACTTCACCCCTTTCATTT